>CM035801.1:36408089-36413181 GCA_020466265.1 Siphamia tubifer | reverse complement strand
TTGTTTTTTTATTGGATTTTTAGTGTTTTTAGTGTTAATTTTTTTGTTTGCTGGATTTTTTAGTGTTTTTAACCAGCAGTAAACCTCATGTTATTATGTATAAACTAGTTAACCAGCAGCAGTAAACCTGATATAAAAATGAATGAACCAGTTAAACAGCAGTAAACCTTGTTTAAATATGTAAAAACCACTTAACCAGCAGTAAACCTGTAATAAACATGTATAAATCAGTTAACCAGCAGTAAACCTCATGTTAAAATGTATAAACCAGTTAACCAGCAGCAGTAAACCTGATATAAATATGAATACACCAGTTAACCAGAAGGAAACCAGATATAAATATGAAAAAACCAGTTAACCAGCATTAAACCTCATGTAAATATGTATAAACCAGTTAACCAGCAGTAAACCATATGTAAATATGTAAAAACCAGTTAACCAGCAGTAAACCTGTAATAAAAATATATTAATGAGTTAACCAGCAGTAAACCTCATGTTAATATGAATAAACCAGTTAACCAGCAGCAAACCTCATGTAAATATGTATAAACCAGTTAACCAGCAGTAAACCTCATGTTAATATGAATAAACCAGTTAACCAGCAGTAAACCTTGTTTAAATATGTAAAAACCAGTGAACCAGAAGTAAACCTGTAATAAACATGTATAAATCAGTTAACCAGCAGTAAACCTCATGTTAAAATGTATAAACCAGTTAACCAGCAGCAGTAAAGCTGATATAAATATGAATACACCAGTTAACCAGAAGGAAACCAGATATAAATGTGTATGAACCAGTTCAGCAGCAGTAAACCTGTAATAAACATGTATAAACCAGTTAACCAGCAGTAAACCTCATGTTAATATGTATAAACCAGTTAACCAGAAGTAAACCTGTAATAAAAATATATAAATGAGTTAACCAGCAGTAACCCTCATGTTAATATGTATAAACCAGTTAACCAGCAGCAGGAAACCTGATATAAATATGAATAAACCAGTTAACAAGCAGCAAACCTCATGTAAATATGTAAAAACCAGTTAACCAGCAGCAAACCTCGTTTAAATATGTATAAACCAGTTAACCAGCAGTAAACCTCATGTTAATATGTATAAACCAGTTTACCAGCAGCAGTAAAGCTGATATAAATATGAATACACCAGTTAACTAGAAGGAAACCAGATATAAATGTTTTTGAACCAGTTAATTAGCAGTAAACCCGATATAAATATAAATAAGCCAGTTAACCAGCAGCAGTAAACTTCATGCAAATCTGTATTAACCAGTTCCCCTGATATAAATATGAATAAACCAGTAAACATGATGTAAATACGTATAAGCCATTTAACCAGCAGAAGTAAACCTGGATTAAATATGAAAAAACCAGTTCAATGGCAGTAAACCTGATATAAATATGTATCAACGAGTTAACCAGCAGTAAACCTTGTGTAAATATGTATAAACCAGTTAACCAACAGTAAACATCATGTAAATATCTATAAACCAGTTAACCAGCAGCAGTAAACCTGATATAAATATGAATACACCAGTTAACCAGAAGGAAACCAGATATAAATGTGTATGAACCAGTTCAGCAGCAGTAAACCTGATATAAATATGAATAAACCAGTTAACCAGCAGTAAACCTGATGTAAATATGTATAAACCAGTTACCCTGATATAAATATGAATAAACCCGTTTACCAGCAGTAAACCTGATGTAAATATGTATAAGCCATTTAACCAGCAGAAGTAAACCTGGAATAAATATGAACAAACCAGTTCAGTGGCAGCAAACCTGATATAAATATGTATTAACGAGTTAACCAGAAGTAAACCTCATGTAGATATGTAAAAAAAAATATATAATAATAATAATAATAATAATCTTTATTTGTATAGCACCTTTCATACAAACACTGTAGCCCAAAGTGCTTCACATTGATTAAAAAAATTACAGGGTGAAAAAATACATTACACAAAATATTAGAAAATTTCAATAAAGTGTTTAACTGAGAAATAAATCAATAAATAAGAAATATAAAATTACAAGAGTACAAAATAGACTGATCATAAAATTTCAATCACATTGATTAAAAAATAAACTGATTATAAATAAGAAATAAATCAATGAATAAGAAATAAAATTACAGATAAAATTTGATTTGATTATGCAAAGAGTGTACAGTATGTAAAGAAATGGGTCACAGAATTGTGACTCCATTCTTTATCTCCCTTTAAAGGCTGATGAAAATAAGAATGTTTTTAATTTAGCTTTGAATATAGTCAGTGAGCTGGTTTCCCTGATGTCTTTTGGAATTGTATTCCATAACTTAGGTGCATAGTTAACAAAGGCTGCGTCCCCAATTTTCTTTGTAATATATCTGGGAGTCACTAGTAAGCCTGCGTTGGATGACCTTAGTGTTCTAGTTTGTACATAACTGCTTAGTGAGTTTGAAATGAAACTGGGTCCTGTTCCATTTAATGCTTTATAAGTGAGGAGAAGTATTTTAAAATCTATTCTGTGAGTTACTGGTAGCCAGTGCAGGGAAACCTCCACTGGAGTAATGTGCTCTCTCTTCTTGGTTCTGGTTAGTAACCTAGCTGCAGAGTTCTGGATCAGCGGAAGTCTGTCTGTGGTGCTTTTTGGGAGGCCTGTGAAGAGTGCATTACAGTAGTCCAGTCTGCTGGAGATAAAAGCATGGACCAGTTTGTCAGCATCCTTTTGATTTATAACTGGTATTACTTTGGCTATGTTTCTAAGGTGGAAGAATGATGTTTTGGTGACTTTCTTTATGTTGTACTTAAAGTTTAAGTCTGAGTCTAGAGTGACTCCCAGACATGTCACTTCTGGTTTGATCCAGGAGGTGAGTTTGCCCATCCTACTCATCAGCATATCTCTTTTTGCTTTCGGGCCGACAAGTAGAATTTCTGTTTTGTCCTCATTTAATTTCAGAAAGTTTCTGCTCATCCATTTATTTATTGCCATAAGACAGTTTGTGATAGAATGGATGGCTGTGACGTCATTGGGTTCTGCACAGATGTATATTTGTGTGTCGTCCGCATAGCTATGGAAGCTAACATTATGTTTTCTAATAACATCTCCAAGCGGTAGCACGTATAAGGAGAACAGTAGTAATAAACCAGTTAACCAGCAGCAATAAACCTGATATAAATATGAATACACCAGTTAACCAGAAGTAAACCTGATATAAATATGTATGAAAGAGTTCAGCAGTCGTAGACCTGATATAAATATGAATAAACCAGTTAACCAGCAGCAATAAACCTCATGTAAATCTGTATTAACCAGTTCCCCTAATATAAATATAAATAAACCAGTAAACCTGATGTAAATATGTATCAACGCGTTAACCAGAAGTAAACCTCATGTAAATATGTAAAAACCAGTTAACCAGCAGCAAACCTTGTTTAAATATATATAAACCAGTTAACCAGCATTAAACCTCATGTAAATATGTAAAAACCAGTTACCCAGCAGTAAACCTTCTGTAAATATGTAAAAACCAGTTAACCAGCAGCAAACCTTGTTTAAATATGTATAAACCAGTTAACCAGCAGTAAACCTCATGTAAATATGTAAAAACCAGTTACCAGCAGTAAACCTGTAATAAAAATATATAAATGAGTTAACCAGCAGTAGACCTCATGTTAATATGTATAAACCAGTTAACCAGCAGCAGTAAACCTAATATAAATATGAATACACCAGTTAACCAGAAGTAAACCAGATATAAATATGTATGAACCAGTTCAGCAGTAGTAAACCAGATATAAATATGAATAAACCAGTTAACCAGCAGAAGTAAACCTGATATAAATATGTAAAAACCAGTTAACCAGCAGTAAACCTTGTGTAAATATGTAAAAACCAGTTAACCAGCAGTAAACCTCATGTAAATATGTATAAACCAGTGAACCAGCAGTAAACCTTGTGTAAATATGTAAAAATCAGTTAACTAGCAGTAAACCTGTAATAAACATGTATAAATCAGTGAACCAGCAGTAAACCTCATGTTAATATATATAAACCAGTTAACCAGCAGCAGTAAACCTCATATGAATATGTAAAAACCAGTTAACCAGCAGGAAACCTCATGTAAATATGTAAAAACCAGTTAACCAGCAGCAAACCTCGTTTGAATATGTATAAACCAGTTAACCAGCAGTAAACCTGTTTTAAATATGAAGACACCAGTTAACCATCAGTAAACCTTATGGAAATATGTAAAAACCAGTGAACCAGCAGCAAACCTTGTTTGAATATCTATAAACCAGTTAACCAGCAGTAAACCTGTTTTAAATATGAAGAAACCAGTTAATCAGCAGATAACCTGATAAAAATATGAATACACCAGTTAACCAGCAGTAAACCTCATGTAAATATGTATAAACCAGTGAACCAGCAGTAAACCTCATGTAAATATGTAAAAACCAGTTACCAGCAGTAAACCTGTAATAAAAATATATAAATGAGTTAACCAGCAGTAGACCTCATGTTAATATGTATAAACCAGTTAACCAGCAGCAGTAAACCTAATATAAATATGAATACACCAGTTAACCAGAAGTAAACCAGATATAAATATGTATGAACCAGTTCAGCAGTAGTAAACCAGATATAAATATGAATAAACCAGTTAACCAGCAGAAGTAAACCTGATATAAATATGTAAAAACCAGTTAACCAGCAGTAAACCTTGTGTAAATATGTAAAAACCAGTTAACCAGCAGTAAACCTCATGTAAATATGTATAAACCAGTGAACCAGCAGTAAACCTTGTGTAAATATGTAAAAATCAGTTAACTAGCAGTAAACCTGTAATAAACATGTATAAATCAGTGAACCAGCAGTAAACCTCATGTTAATATATATAAACCAGTTAACCAGCAGCAGTAAACCTCATATGAATATGTAAAAACCAGTTAACCAGCAGGAAACCTCATGTAAATATGTAAAAACCAGTTAACCAGCAGCAAACCTCGTTTGAATATGTATAAACCAGTTAACCAGCAGTAAACCTGTTTTAAATATGAAGACACCAGTTAACCATCAGTAAACCTTATGGAA
>CM035801.1:36218089-36405589 GCA_020466265.1 Siphamia tubifer | reverse complement strand
AGGTCAGATCAAGTGCTGTGGTCCTTTCGTGGTTTTCAGCTCTCACTGTACAGACACACTTTGTTACTGGCACTGATTATTTAAGGTAACACAGTGAAATAAAATAAATTTGTATCTCGCCTGAAATTTTTCCTCAATATATATATAAAGAAATTAGGGTGTTAGCTTAAAAAAAAAAAAAAAAAAAAAAAGAGACCAGCACCATGGATGTATTCCAAATGGTTCAAGAACAGAATGCAATTTACTTTTACTAAGACATTTAGGTAAGATGTAGACAAAAATCTCCGGAAGTTTAAAGGGCTAATTGAATGTATTAGATAGATAGATTTTTTTCACATTTGTTAAAATTTATATTTGATGTTTACTCAAGTGTATTATTAATATTATTGATATTATATTATTCTTATATTGTTTGGAGCAGGTTCTTCATAAAACCACTCCATTTGAAGAAAAAATAATGAATTTTAATTTGCTTTTATTAATTATAGTTTTGCACAAAGTTGATTAAGCACTAGGTGAATTTCAGTTCTAAAAGCTCCAGTAGACAGTAAAAGATAAATAAAATAGACCTGCAACAGTGAAATGACCAGCAAGTGCCAATTAACTCACAACTCCGACATAACCTTCAACTGACAAATAACCTGCAATTGTCACATGACAAGCAACTGTCAAATGACCTGCAACTGTCAATTGACCCGCAACTGTCCTGCCAAATAACCTGCAACTGACACATTAACGGCAACTGTCAAATGACCCGCAACTCTCAAATTACCTGCAACTACCAAATAGCCTGAAACTCTCACATGACCTGCAACTGTCACAACACAAAACTGCCAAATAACTTGCAATGTCAAATGACCTGCAACAGTCAAATGACCTACACATATCACATCACCTGCAACAGTCAAATGACCTGCACATGACACATGACCTGCAACAGTCAAATGACTTGCACATATCACATGACCTGCAACAGTCAAATGACCTGCACATGTCTCACGACCAGCATCTTTCAAATGACCTGCAACAGTCACATGACCAGCATCTTTCAAATGACCTGCAACAGTCACATGACCAGCATCTTTCACATGACCTGCAACAGTCACATGAAATGCATCTGTAAAATGACCTGCAACAGTCACATGACCCGCAACTGTCCTGCCAAATAACCTGCAACTGACACATTAACGGCAACTGTCAAATGACCCGCAACTCTCAAAATACCTGCAACTACCAAATAGCCTGAAACTCTCACATGACCTGCAACTGTCACAACACAAAACTGCCAAATAACTTGCAAAGTCAAATGACCTGCAACAGTCAAATGACCTACACATATCACATGACCTGCAACAGTCAAATGACCTGCACATGACACATGACCTGCAACAGTCAAATGACCTGCACATATCACATGACCTGCAACAGTCAAATGACCTGCACATGTCTCACGACCAGCATCTTTCAAATGACCTGCAACAGTCACATGACCAGCATCTTTCAAATGACCTGCAACAGTCACATGACCAGCATCTTTCACATGACCTGCAACAGTCACATGAAATGCATCTGTCAAATGACCTGCAACTGTCACATGACCCGCAACTGTCCTGCCAAATAACCTGCAACTGACACATTAACGGCAACTGTCAAATGACCCGCAACTCTCAAATTACCTGCAACTGCCAAATAGCCTGAAACTCTCACATGACCCGCAACTGTCACAACACAAAACTGCCAAATAACTTGCAATGTCAAATGACCTGTAACAGTCAAATGACCTACACATATCACATCACCTGCAACAGTCAAATGACCTGCACATGACACATGACCTGCAACAGTCAAATGACCTGCACATATCACATGACCTGCAACAGTCAAATGACCTGCACATGTCTCACGACCAGCATCTTTCAAATGACCTGCAACAGTCACATGACCAGCATCTTTCAAATGACCTGCAACAGTCACATGACCAGCATCTTTCACATGACCTGCAACAGTCACATGAAATGCATCTGTCAAATGACCTGCAACTGTCACATGACCCGCAACTGTCCTGCCAAATAACCTGCAACTGACACATTAACGGCAACTGTCAAATGACCCGCAACTCTCAAATTACCTGCAACTGCCAAATAGCCTGAAACTCTCACATGACCTGCAACTGTCACAACACAAAACTGCCAAATAACTTGCAATGTCAAATGACCTGCAACAGTCAAATGACCTACACATATCACATCACCTGCAACAGTCAAATGACCTGCACATGACACATGACCTGCAACAGTCAAATGACTTGCACATATCACATGACCTGCAACAGTCAAATGACCTGCACATGTCTCACGACCAGCATCTTTCAAATGACCTGCAACAGTCACATGACCAGCATCTTTCAAATGACCTGCAACAGTCACATGACCAGCATCTTTCACATGACCTGCAACAGTCACATGAAATGCATCTGTAAAATGACCTGCAACAGTCACATGACCCGCAACTGTCCTGCCAAATAACCTGCAACTGACACATTAACGGCAACTGTCAAATGACCCGCAACTCTCAAATTACCTGCAACTGCCAAATAGCCTGAAACTCACATTTTACCCGCAACTGTCACATGACCAGAAACTGCCAAATAACCCCCAACAACTAAATAACTTGCAACTGGTCAAACGGCCTGCAACAGCCAAATGAACTACACATATCACATGATGGATTAATCGCCAACGACTCGACCCTGAGGCAGGTGGTACTGGGTTACAGGGTACCAGTAGCAGACCGAAGCCTGACCTGACCTGATGGAGTTTTAGAGTGGAATTAATGTCTTCACATTCCATTAAATATAGAAAAATTTAGAAAAATACAATAAAAAAAACACTAATGTACATAAAATAAGATAAAAGTACACTAATATTTAGAAAAGAAGTAGACAAATACAAAAAGAACCTTATAAAAAATAAAATCATACCAAAAATATACTACAGTATATTGTCAAATGACCTGCAACAGTGAAATGACCAGCAAGTGCCAATTAACTCACAACTCCCACATAACCCTCAACTGACAAACAACCTGCAGCTGTCAAATGACCCGCAACTGTCCTGCCAAATAACCTGCAACTGACACATTAACGGCAACTGTCAAATGACCCGCAACTCTCAAATTACCTGCAACTACCAAATAGCCTTAAACTCTCACATGACCTGCAACTGTCACAACACAAAACTGCCAAATAACTTGCAATGTCAAATGACCTGCAACAGTCAAATGACCTACACATATCACATCACCTGCAACAGTCAAATGACCTGCACATGACACATGACCTGCAACAGTCAAATGACCTGCACATATCACATGACCTGCAACAGTCAAATGACCTGCACATGTCTCACGACCAGCATCTTTCAAATGACCTGCAACAGTCACATGACCAGCATCTTTCAAATGACCTGCAACAGTCACATGACCAGCATCTTTCACATGACCTGCAACAGTCACATGAAATGCATCTGTCAAATGACCTGCAACTGTCACATGACCCGCAACTGTCCTGCCAAATAACCTGCAACTGACATATTAACGGCAACTGTCAAATGACCCGCAACTCTCAAATTACCTGCAACTGCCAAATAGCCTGAAACTCTCACATGACCTGCAACTGTCACAACACAAAACTGCCAAATAACTTGCAATGTCAAATGACCTGCAACAGTCAAATGACCTACACATATCACATCACCTGCAACAGTCAAATGACCTGCACATGACACATGACCTGCAACAGTCAAATGACCTGCACATGACACATGACCTGCAACAGTCAAATGACCTGCACATGTCTCACGACCAGCATCTTTCAAATGACCTGCAACAGTCACATGACCAGCATCTTTCAAATGACCTGCAACAGTCACATGACCAGCATCTTTCACATGACCTGCAACAGTCACATGAAATGCATCTGTAAAATGACCTGCAACAGTCACATGACCCGCAACTGTCCTGCCAAATAACCTGCAACTGACACATTAACGGCAACTGTCAAATGACCCGCAACTCTCAAATTACCTGCAACTACCAAATAGCCTGAAACTCTCACATGACCTGAAACTGTCACAACACAAAACTGCCAAATAACTTGCAATGTCAAATGACCTGCAACAGTCAAATGACCTACACATATCACATCACCTGCAACAGTCAAATGACCTGCACATGACACATGACCTGCAACAGTCAAATGACCTGCACATGACACATGACCTGCAACAGTCAAATGACCTGCACATGTCTCACGACCAGCATCTTTCAAATGACCTGCAACAGTCACATGACCAGCATCTTTCAAATGACCTGCAACAGTCACATGACCAGCATCTTTCACATGACCTGCAACAGTCACATGAAATGCATCTGTCAAATGACCTGCAACTGTCACATGACCCGCAACTGTCCTGCCAAATAACCTGCAACTGACACATTAACGGCAACTGTCAAATGACCCGCAAATCTCAAATTACCTGCAACTGCCAAATAGCCTGAAACTCTCACATGACCTGCAACTGTCACAACACAAAACTGCCAAATAACTTGCAATGTCAAATGACCTGCAACAGTCAAATGACCTACACATATCACATCACCTGCAACAGTCAAATGACCTGCACATGACACATGACCTGCAACAGTCAAATGACTTGCACATATCACATGACCTGCAACAGTCAAATGACCTGCACATGTCTCACGACCAGCATCTTTCAAATGACCTGCAACAGTCACATGACCAGCATCTTTCACATGACCTGCAACAGTCACATGAAATGCATCTGTAAAATGACCTGCAACAGTCACATGACCCGCAACTGTCCTGCCAAATAACCTGCAACTGACACATTAACGGCAACTGTCAAATGACCCGCAACTCTCAAATTACCTGCAACTGCCAAATAGCCTGAAACTCACACTTTACCCGCAACTGTCACATGACCAGAAACTGCCAAATAACCCCCAACAACTCAATAACTTGCAACTGGTCAAACGGCCTGCAACAGCCAAATGAACTACACATATCACATGATGGATTAATCGCCAACGACTCGACCCTGAGGCAGGTGGTACTGGGTTACAGGGTACCAGTAGCAGACCGAAGCCTGACCTGACCTGATGGAGTTTTAGAGTGGGATTAATGTCTTCACATTCCATTAAATATAGAAAAATTTAGAAAAATACAATAAAGAAAACACTAATGTACATAAAATAAGATAAAAGTACACTAATATTTAGAAAAGAAGTGGACAAATACAAAAAGAACCTTATAAAAAATAAAATCATACCAAAAATATACTACAGTATATTGTCAAATGACCTGCAACAGTGAAATGACCAGCAAGTGCCAATTAACTCACAACTCCCACATAACCCTCAACTGACAAACAACCTGCAACTGTCAAATGACCCGCAACTCTCAAATTACCTGCAACTGCCAAATAGCCTGAAACTCTCACATGACCTGCAACTGTCACAACACAAAACTGCCAAATAACTTGCAATGTCAAATGACCTGCAACAGTCAAATGACCTACACATATCACATCACCTGCAACAGTCAAATGACCTGCACATGACACATGACCTGCAACAGTCAAATGACCTGCACATGACACATGACCTGCAACAGTCAAATGACCTGCACATGTCTCACGACCAGCATCTTTCAAATGACCTGCAACAGTCACATGACCAGCATCTTTCAAATGACCTGCAACAGCCACATGACCAGCATCTTTCACATGACCTGCAACAGTCACATGAAATGCATCTGTAAAATGACCTGCAACAGTCACATGACCCGCAACTGTCCTGCCAAATAACCTGCAACTGACACATTAACGGCAACTGTCAAATGACCCGCAACTCTCAAATTACCTGCAACTGCCAAATAGCCTGAAACTCTCACATGACCTTCAACTGTCACAACACAAAACTGCCAAATAACTTGCAATGTCAAATGACCTGCAACAGTCAAATGACCTACACATATCACATCACCTGCAACAGTCAAATGACCTGCACATGACACATGACCTGCAACAGTCAAATGACCTGCACATATCACATGACCTGCAACAGTCAAATGACCTGCACATGTCTCACGACCAGCATCTTTCAAATGACCTGCAACAGTCACATGACCAGCATCTTTCAAATGACCTGCAACAGTCACATGACCAGCATCTTTCACATGACCTGCAACAGTCACATGAAATGCATCTGTCAAATGACCTGCAACTGTCACATGACCCGCAACTGTCCTGCCAAATAACCTGCAACTGACACATTAACGGCAACTGTCAAATGACCCGCAACTCTCAAATTACCTGCAACTACCAAATAGCCTGAAACTCTCACATGACCTGCAACTGTCACAACACAAAACTGCCAAATAACTTGCAATGTCAAATGACCTGCAACAGTCAAATGACCTACACATATCACATCACCTGCAACAGTCAAATGACCTGCACATGACACATGACCTGCAACAGTCAAATGACCTGCACATATCACATGACCTGCAACAGTCAAATGACCTGCACATGTCTCACGACCAGCATCTTTCAAATGACCTGCAACAGTCACATGACCAGCATCTTTCAAATGACCTGCAACAGTCACATGACCAGCATCTTTCACATGACCTGCAACAGTCACATGAAATGCATCTGTAAAATGACCTGCAACAGTCACATGACCCGCAACTGTCCTGCCAAATAACCTGCAACTGACACATTAACGGCAACTGTCAAATGACCCGCAACTCTCAAATTACCTGCAACTACCAAATAGCCTGAAACTCTCACATGACCTGCAACTGTCACAACACAAAACTGCCAAATAACTTGCAATGTCAAATGACCTGCAACAGTCAAATGACCTACACATATCACATCACCTGCAACAGTCAAATGACCTGCACATGACACATGACCTGCAACAGTCAAATGACCTGCACATATCACATGACCTGCAACAGTCAAATGACCTGCACATGTCTCACGACCAGCATCTTTCAAATGACCTGCAACAGTCACATGACCAGCATCTTTCAAATGACCTGCAACAGTCACATGACCAGCATCTTTCACATGACCTGCAACAGTCACATGAAATGCATCTGTCAAATGACCTGCAACTGTCACATGACCCGCAACTGTCCTGCCAAATAACCTGCAACTGACACATTAACGGCAACTGTCAAATGACCCGCAACTCTCAAATTACCTGCAACTGCCAAATAGCCTGAAACTCTCACATGACCTGCAACTGTCACAACACAAAACTGCCAAATAACTTGCAATGTCAAATGACCTGCAACAGTCAAATGACCTACACATATCACATCACCTGCAACAGTCAAATGACCTGCACATGACACATGACCTGCAACAGTCAAATGACTTGCACATATCACATGACCTGCAACAGTCAAATGACCTGCACATGTCTCACGACCAGCATCTTTCAAATGACCTGCAACAGTCACATGACCAGCATCTTTCAAATGACCTGCAACAGTCACATGACCAGCATCTTTCACATGACCTGCAACAGTCACATGAAATGCATCTGTAAAATGACCTGCAACAGTCACATGACCCGCAACTGTCCTGCCAAATAACCTGCAACTGACACATTAACGGCAACTGTCAAATGACCCGCAACTCTCAAATTACCTGCAACTACCAAATAGCCTGAAACTCTCACATGACCTGCAACTGTCACAACACAAAACTGCCAAATAACTTGCAATGTCAAATGACCTGCAACAGTCAAATGACCTACACATATCACATCACCTGCAACAGTCAAATGACCTGCACATGACACATGACCTGCAACAGTCAAATGACCTGCACATGACACATGACCTGCAACAGTCAAATGACCTGCACATGTCTCACGACCAGCATCTTTCAAATGACCTGCAACAGTCACATGACCAGCATCTTTCAAATGACCTGCAACAGTCACATGACCAGCATCTTTCACATGACCTGCAACAGTCACATGAAATGCATCTGTCAAATGACCTGCAACTGTCACATGACCCGCAACTGTCCTGCCAAATAACCTGCAACTGACACATTAACGGCAACTGTCAAATGACCCGCAAATCTCAAATTACCTGCAACTGCCAAATAGCCTGAAACTCTCACATGACCTGCAACTGTCACAACACAAAACTGCCAAATAACTTGCAATGTCAAATGACCTGCAACAGTCAAATGACCTACACATATCACATCACCTGCAACAGTCAAATGACCTGCACATGACACATGACCTGCAACAGTCAAATGACTTGCACATATCACATGACCTGCAACAGTCAAATGACCTGCACATGTCTCACGACCAGCATCTTTCAAATGACCTGCAACAGTCACATGACCAGCATCTTTCAAATGACCTGCAACAGTCACATGACCAGCATCTTTCACATGACCTGCAACAGTCACATGAAATGCATCTGTAAAATGACCTGCAACAGTCACATGACCCGCAACTGTCCTGCCAAATAACCTGCAACTGACACATTAACGGCAACTGTCAAATGACCTGCAACTCTCAAATTACCTGCAACTGCCAAATAGCCTGAAACTCACACTTTACCCGCAACTGTCACATGACCAGAAACTGCCAAATAACCCCCAACAACTAAATAACTTGCAACTGGTCAAACGGCCTGCAACAGCCAAATGAACTACACATATCACATGATGGATTAATCGCCAACGACTCGACCCTGAGGCAGGTGGTACTGGGTTACAGGGTACCAGTAGCAGGCCGAAGCCTGACCTGACCTGATGGAGTTTTAGAGTGGGATTAATGTCTTCACATTCCATTAAATATAGAAAAATTTAGAAAAATACAATAAAGAAAACACTAATGTACATAAAATAAGATAAAAGTACACTAATATTTAGAAAAGAAGTGGACAAATACAAAAAGAACCTTATAAAAAATAAAATCATACCAAAAATATACTACAGTATATTGTCAAATGACCTGCAACAGTGAAATGACCAGCAAGTGCCAATTAACTCACAACTCCCACATAACCCTCAACTGACAAACAACCTGCAACTGTCAAATGACCCGCAACTCTCAAATTACCTGCAACTGCCAAATAGCCTGAAACTCTCACATGACCTGCAACTGTCACAACACAAAACTGCCAAATAACTTGCAATGTCAAATGACCTGCAACAGTCAAATGACCTACACATATCACATCACCTGCAACAGTCAAATGACCTGCACATGACACATGACCTGCAACAGTCAAATGACCTGCACATGACACATGACCTGCAACAGTCAAATGACCTGCACATGTCTCACGACCAGCATCTTTCAAATGACCTGCAACAGTCACATGACCAGCATCTTTCAAATGACCTGCAACAGCCACATGACCAGCATCTTTCACATGACCTGCAACAGTCACATGAAATGCATCTGTAAAATGACCTGCAACAGTCACATGACCCGCAACTGTCCTGCCAAATAACCTGCAACTGACACATTAACGGCAACTGTCAAATGACCCGCAACTCTCAAATTACCTGCAACTACCAAATAGCCTGAAACTCTCACATGACCTTCAACTGTCACAACACAAAACTGCCAAATAACTTGCAATGTCAAATGACCTGCAACAGTCAAATGACCTACACATATCACATCACCTGCAACAGTCAAATGACCTGCACATGACACATGACCTGCAACAGTCAAATGACTTGCACATATCACATGACCTGCAACAGTCAAATGACCTGCACATGTCTCACGACCAGCATCTTTCAAATGACCTGCAACAGTCACATGACCAGCATCTTTCAAATGACCTGCAACAGTCACATGACCAGCATCTTTCACATGACCTGCAACAGTCACATGAAATGCATCTGTAAAATGACCTGCAACAGTCACATGACCCGCAACTGTCCTGCCAAATAACCTGCAACTGACACATTAACGGCAACTGTCAAATGACCTGCAACTCTCAAATTACCTGCAACTGCCAAATAGCCTGAAACTCACACTTTACCCGCAACTGTCACATGACCAGAAACTGCCAAATAACCCCCAACAACTAAATAACTTGCAACTGGTCAAACGGCCTGCAACAGCCAAATGAACTACACATATCACATGATGGATTAATCGCCAACGACTCGACCCTGAGGCAGGTGGTACTGGGTTACAGGGTACCAGTAGCAGGCCGAAGCCTGACCTGACCTGATGGAGTTTTAGAGTGGGATTAATGTCTTCACATTCCATTAAATATAGAAAAATTTAGAAAAATACAATAAAGAAAACACTAATGTACATAAAATAAGATAAAAGTACACTAATATTTAGAAAAGAAGTGGACAAATACAAAAAGAACCTTATAAAAAATAAAATCATACCAAAAATATACTACAGTATATTGTCAAATGACCTGCAACAGTGAAATGACCAGCAAGTGCCAATTAACTCACAACTCCCACATAACCCTCAACTGACAAACAACCTGCAACTGTCAAATGACCCGCAACTCTCAAATTACCTGCAACTGCCAAATAGCCTGAAACTCTCACATGACCTGCAACTGTCACAACACAAAACTGCCAAATAACTTGCAATGTCAAATGACCTGCAACAGTCAAATGACCTACACATATCACATCACCTGCAACAGTCAAATGACCTGCACATGACACATGACCTGCAACAGTCAAATGACCTGCACATGACACATGACCTGCAACAGTCAAATGACCTGCACATGTCTCACGACCAGCATCTTTCAAATGACCTGCAACAGTCACATGACCAGCATCTTTCAAATGACCTGCAACAGCCACATGACCAGCATCTTTCACATGACCTGCAACAGTCACATGAAATGCATCTGTAAAATGACCTGCAACAGTCACATGACCCGCAACTGTCCTGCCAAATAACCTGCAACTGACACATTAACGGCAACTGTCAAATGACCCGCAACTCTCAAATTACCTGCAACTACCAAATAGCCTGAAACTCTCACATGACCTTCAACTGTCACAACACAAAACTGCCAAATAACTTGCAATGTCAAATGACCTGCAACAGTCAAATGACCTACACATATCACATCACCTGCAACAGTCAAATGACCTGCACATGACACATGACCTGCAACAGTCAAATGACCTGCACATATCACATGACCTGCAACAGTCAAATGACCTGCACATGTCTCACGACCAGCATCTTTCAAATGACCTGCAACAGTCACATGACCAGCATCTTTCAAATGACCTGCAACAGTCACATGACCAGCATCTTTCACATGACCTGCAACAGTCACATGAAATGCATCTGTCAAATGACCTGCAACTGTCACATGACCCGCAACTGTCCTGCCAAATAACCTGCAACTGACACATTAACGGCAACTGTCAAATGACCCGCAACTCTCAAATTACCTGCAACTACCAAATAGCCTGAAACTCTCACATGACCTGCAACTGTCACAACACAAAACTGCCAAATAACTTGCAATGTCAAATGACCTGCAACAGTCAAATGACCTACACATATCACATCACCTGCAACAGTCAAATGACCTGCACATGACACATGACCTGCAACAGTCAAATGACCTGCACATATCACATGACCTGCAACAGTCAAATGACCTGCACATGTCTCACGACCAGCATCTTTCAAATGACCTGCAACAGTCACATGACCAGCATCTTTCAAATGACCTGCAACAGTCACATGACCAGCATCTTTCACATGACCTGCAACAGTCACATGAAATGCATCTGTCAAATGACCTGCAACTGTCACATGACCCGCAACTGTCCTGCCAAATAACCTGCAACTGACACATTAACGGCAACTGTCAAATGACCCGCAACTCTCAAATTACCTGCAACTGCCAAATAGCCTGAAACTCTCACATGACCTGCAACTGTCACAACACAAAACTGCCAAATAACTTGCAATGTCAAATGACCTGCAACAGTCAAATGACCTACACATATCACATCACCTGCAACAGTCAAATGACCTGCACATGACACATGACCTGCAACAGTCAAATGACTTGCACATATCACATGACCTGCAACAGTCAAATGACCTGCACATGTCTCACGACCAGCATCTTTCAAATGACCTGCAACAGTCACATGACCAGCATCTTTCAAATGACCTGCAACAGTCACATGACCAGCATCTTTCACATGACCTGCAACAGTCACATGAAATGCATCTGTAAAATGACCTGCAACAGTCACATGACCCGCAACTGTCCTGCCAAATAACCTGCAACTGACACATTAACGGCAACTGTCAAATGACCCGCAACTCTCAAATTACCTGCAACTACCAAATAGCCTGAAACTCTCACATGACCTGCAACTGTCACAACACAAAACTGCCAAATAACTTGCAATGTCAAATGACCTGCAACAGTCAAATGACCTACACATATCACATCACCTGCAACAGTCAAATGACCTGCACATGACACATGACCTGCAACAGTCAAATGACCTGCACATGACACATGACCTGCAACAGTCAAATGACCTGCACATGTCTCACGACCAGCATCTTTCAAATGACCTGCAACAGTCACATGACCAGCATCTTTCAAATGACCTGCAACAGTCACATGACCAGCATCTTTCACATGACCTGCAACAGTCACATGAAATGCATCTGTCAAATGACCTGCAACTGTCACATGACCCGCAACTGTCCTGCCAAATAACCTGCAACTGACACATTAACGGCAACTGTCAAATGACCCGCAAATCTCAAATTACCTGCAACTGCCAAATAGCCTGAAACTCTCACATGACCTGCAACTGTCACAACACAAAACTGCCAAATAACTTGCAATGTCAAATGACCTGCAACAGTCAAATGACCTACACATATCACATCACCTGCAACAGTCAAATGACCTGCACATGACACATGACCTGCAACAGTCAAATGACTTGCACATATCACATGACCTGCAACAGTCAAATGACCTGCACATGTCTCACGACCAGCATCTTTCAAATGACCTGCAACAGTCACATGACCAGCATCTTTCAAATGACCTGCAACAGTCACATGACCAGCATCTTTCACATGACCTGCAACAGTCACATGAAATGCATCTGTAAAATGACCTGCAACAGTCACATGACCCGCAACTGTCCTGCCAAATAACCTGCAACTGACACATTAACGGCAACTGTCAAATGACCCGCAACTCTCAAATTACCTGCAACTACCAAATAGCCTGAAACTCTCACATGACCTGCAACTGTCACAACACAAAACTGCCAAATAACTTGCAATGTCAAATGACCTGCAACAGTCAAATGACCTACACATATCACATCACCTGCAACAGTCAAATGACCTGCACATGACACATGACCTGCAACAGTCAAATGACCTGCACATATCACATGACCTGCAACAGTCAAATGACCTGCACATGTCTCACGACCAGCATCTTTCAAATGACCTGCAACAGTCACGTGACCAGCATCTTTCAAATGACCTGCAACAGTCACATGACCAGCATCTTTCACATGACCTGCAACAGTCACATGAAATGCATCTGTAAAATGACCTGCAACAGTCACATGACCCGCAACTGTCCTGCCAAATAACCTGCAACTGACACATTAACGGCAACTGTCAAATGACCCGCAACTCTCAAATTACCTGCAACTACCAAATAGCCTGAAACTCTCACATGACCTGCAACTGTCACAACACAAAACTGCCAAATAACTTGCAATGTCAAATGACCTGCAACAGTCAAATGACCTACACATATCACATCACCTGCAACAGTCAAATGACCTGCACATGACACATGACCTGCAACAGTCAAATGACTTGCACATATCACATGACCTGCAACAGTCAAATGACCTGCACATGTCTCACGACCAGCATCTTTCAAATGACCTGCAACAGTCACATGACCAGCATCTTTCAAATGACCTGCAACAGTCACATGACCAGCATCTTTCACATGACCTGCAACAGTCACATGAAATGCATCTGTAAAATGACCTGCAACAGTCACATGACCCGCAACTGTCCTGCCAAATAACCTGCAACTGACACATTAACGGCAACTGTCAAATGACCCGCAACTCTCAAATTACCTGCAACTGCCAAATAGCCTGAAACTCACACTTTACCCGCAACTGTCACATGACCAGAAACTGCCAAATAACCCCCAACAACTAAATAACTTGCAACTGGTCAAACGGCCTGCAACAGCCAAATGAACTACACATATCACATGATGGATTAATCGCCAACGACTCGACCCTGAGGCAGGTGGTACTGGGTTACAGGGTACCAGTAGCAGACCGAAGCCTGACCTGACCTGATGGAGTTTTAGAGTGGGATTAATGTCTTCACATTCCATTAAATATAGAAAAATTTAGAAAAATACAATAAAGAAAACACTAATGTACATAAAATAAGATAAAAGTACACTAATATTTAGAAAAGAAGTGGACAAATACAAAAAGAACCTTATAAAAAATAAAATCATACCAAAAATATACTACAGTATATTGTCAAATGACCTGCAACAGTGAAATGACCAGCAAGTGCCAATTAACTCACAACTCCCACATAACCCTCAACTGACAAACAACCTGCAACTGTCAAATGACCCGCAACTCTCAAATTACCTGCAACTGCCAAATAGCCTGAAACTCTCACATGACCTGCAACTGTCACAACACAAAACTGCCAAATAACTTGCAATGTCAAATGACCTGCAACAGTCAAATGACCTACACATATCACATCACCTGCAACAGTCAAATGACCTGCACATGACACATGACCTGCAACAGTCAAATGACCTGCACATATCACATGACCTGCAACAGTCAAATGACCTGCACATGTCTCACGACCAGCATCTTTCAAATGACCTGCAACAGTCACATGACCAGCATCTTTCAAATGACCTGCAACAGTCACATGACCAGCATCTTTCACATGACCTGCAACAGTCACATGAAATGCATCTGTCAAATGACCTGCAACTGTCACATGACCCGCAACTGTCCTGCCAAATAACCTGCAACTGACACATTAACGGCAACTGTCAAATGACCCGCAACTCTCAAATTACCTGCAACTGCCAAATAGCCTGAAACTCTCACATGACCCGCAACTGTCACAACACAAAACTGCCAAATAACTTGCAATGTCAAATGACCTGCAACAGTCAAATGACCTACACATATCACATCACCTGCAACAGTCAAATGACCTGCACATGACACATGACCTGCAACAGTCAAATGACTTGCACATATCACATGACCTGCAACAGTCAAATGACCTGCACATGTCTCACGACCAGCATCTTTCAAATGACCTGCAACAGTCACATGACCAGCATCTTTCAAATGACCTGCAACAGTCACATGACCAGCATCTTTCACATGACCTGCAACAGTCACATGAAATGCATCTGTAAAATGACCTGCAACAGTCACATGACCCGCAACTGTCCTGCCAAATAACCTGCAACTGACACATTAACGGCAACTGTCAAATGACCCGCAACTCTCAAATTACCTGCAACTACCAAATAGCCTGAAACTCTCACATGACCTGCAACTGTCACAACACAAAACTGCCAAATAACCCCCAACAACTAAATAACTTGCAACTGGTCAAACGGCCTGCAACAGCCAAATGAACTACACATATCACATGATGGATTAATCGCCAACGACTCGACCCTGAGGCAGGTGGTACTGGGTTACAGGGTACCAGTAGCAGACCGAAGCCTGACCTGACCTGATGGAGTTTTAGAGTGGGATTAATGTCTTCACATTCCATTAAATATAGAAAAATTTAGAAAAATACAATAAAGAAAACACTAATGTACATAAAATAAGATAAAAGTACACTAATATTTAGAAAAGAAGTGGACAAATACAAAAAGAACCTTATAAAAAATAAAATCATACCAAAAATATACTACAGTATATTGTCAAATGACCTGCAACAGTGAAATGACCAGCAAGTGCCAATTAACTCACAACTCCCACATAACCCTCAACTGACAAACAACCTGCAACTGTCAAATGACCCACAACTCTCAAATTACCTGCAACTGCCAAATAGCCTGAAACTCTCACATGACCTGCAACTGTCACAACACAAAACTGCCAAATAACTTGCAATGTCAAATGACCTGCAACAGTCAAATGACCTACACATATCACATAACCTGCAACAGTCAAATGACCTGCACATGACACATGACCTGCAACAGTCAAATGACCTGCACATGACACATGACCTGCAACAGTCAAATGACCTGCACATGTCTCACGACCAGCATCTTTCAAATGACCTGCAACAGTCACATGACCAGCATCTTTCAAATGACCTGCAACAGCCACATGACCAGCATCTTTCACATGACCTGCAACAGTCACATGAAATGCATCTGTAAAATGACCTGCAACAGTCACATGACCCGCAACTGTCCTGCCAAATAACCTGCAACTGACACATTAACGGCAACTGTCAAATGACCCGCAACTCTCAAATTACCTGCAACTACCAAATAGCCTGAAACTCTCACATGACCTGCAACTGTCACAACACAAAACTGCCAAATAACTTGCAATGTCAAATGACCTGCAACAGTCAAATGACCTACACATATCACATCACCTGCAACAGTCAAATGACCTGCACATGACACATGACCTGCAACAGTCAAATGACCTGCACATATCACATGACCTGCAACAGTCAAATGACCTGCACATGTCTCACGACCAGCATCTTTCAAATGACCTGCAACAGTCACATGACCAGCATCTTTCAAATGACCTGCAACAGTCACATGACCAGCATCTTTCACATGACCTGCAACAGTCACATGAAATGCATCTGTAAAATGACCTGCAACAGTCACATGACCCGCAACTGTCCTGCCAAATAACCTGCAACTGACACATTAAAGGCAACTGTCAAATGACCCGCAACTCTCAAATTACCTGCAACTACCAAATAGCCTGAAACTCTCACATGACCTGCAACTGTCACAACACAAAACTGCCAAATAACTTGCAATGTCAAATGACCTGCAACAGTCAAATGACCTACACATATCACATCACCTGCAACAGTCAAATGACCTGCACATGACACATGACCTGCAACAGTCAAATGACCTGCACATATCACATGACCTGCAACAGTCAAATGACCTGCACATGTCTCACGACCAGCATCTTTCAAATGACCTGCAACAGTCACATGACCAGCATCTTTCAAATGACCTGCAACAGTCACATGACCAGCATCTTTCACATGACCTGCAACAGTCACATGAAATGCATCTGTCAAATGACCTGCAACTGTCACATGACCCGCAACTGTCCTGCCAAATAACCTGCAACTGACACATTAACGGCAACTGTCAAATGACCCGCAACTCTCAAATTACCTGCAACTGCCAAATAGCCTGAAACTCTCACATGACCTGCAACTGTCACAACACAAAACTGCCAAATAACTTGCAATGTCAAATGACCTGCAACAGTCAAATGACCTACACATATCACATCACCTGCAACAGTCAAATGACCTGCACATGACACATGACCTGCAACAGTCAAATGACTTGCACATATCACATGACCTGCAACAGTCAAATGACCTGCACATGTCTCACGACCAGCATCTTTCAAATGACCTGCAACAGTCACATGACCAGCATCTTTCAAATGACCTGCAACAGTCACATGACCAGCATCTTTCACATGACCTGCAACAGTCACATGAAATGCATCTGTAAAATGACCTGCAACAGTCACATGACCCGCAACTGTCCTGCCAAATAACCTGCAACTGACACATTAACGGCAACTGTCAAATGACCCGCAACTCTCAAATTACCTGCAACTACCAAATAGCCTGAAACTCTCACATGACCTGCAACTGTCACAACACAAAACTGCCAAATAACTTGCAATGTCAAATGACCTGCAACAGTCAAATGACCTACACATATGACATCACCTGCAACAGTCAAATGACCTGCACATGACACATGACCTGCAACAGTCAAATGACCTGCACATGACACATGACCTGCAACAGTCAAATGACCTGCACATGTCTCACGACCAGCATCTTTCAAATGACCTGCAACAGTCACATGACCAGCATCTTTCAAATGACCTGCAACAGTCACATGACCAGCATCTTTCACATGACCTGCAACAGTCACATGAAATGCATCTGTCAAATGACCTGCAACAGTCACATGACCCGCAACTGTCCTGCCAAATAACCTGCAACTGACACATTAACGGCAACTGTCAAATGACCCGCAACTCTCAAATTACCTGCAACTACCAAATAGCCTGAAACTCTCACATGACCTGCAACTGTCACAACACAAAACTGCCAAATAACTTGCAATGTCAAATGACCTGCAACAGTCAAATGACCTACACATATCACATCACCTGCAACAGTCAAATGACCTGCACATGACACATGACCTGCAACAGTCAAATGACCTGCACATATCACATGACCTGCAACAGTCAAATGACCTGCACATGTCTCACGACCAGCATCTTTCAAATGACCTGCAACAGTCACATGACCAGCATCTTTCAAATGACCTGCAACAGCCACATGACCAGCATCTTTCACATGACCTGCAACAGTCACATGAAATGCATCTGTAAAATGACCTGCAACAGTCACATGACCCGCAACTGTCCTGCCAAATAACCTGCAACTGACACATTAACGGCAACTGTCAAATGACCCGCAACTCTCAAATTACCTGCAACTACCAAATAGCCTGAAACTCTCACATGACCTGCAACTGTCACAACACAAAACTGCCAAATAACTTGCAATGTCAAATGACCTGCAACAGTCAAATGACCTACACATATCACATCACCTGCAACAGTCAAATGACCTGCACATGACACATGACCTGCAACAGTCAAATGACCTGCACATATCACATGACCTGCAACAGTCAAATGACCTGCACATGTCTCACGACCAGCATCTTTCAAATGACCTGCAACAGTCACATGACCAGCATCTTTCAAATGACCTGCAACAGTCACATGACCAGCATCTTTCACATGACCTGCAACAGTCACATGAAATGCATCTGTCAAATGACCTGCAACTGTCACATGACCCGCAACTGTCCTGCCAAATAACCTGCAACTGACACATTAACGGCAACTGTCAAATGACCCGCAACTCTCAAATTACCTGCAACTGCCAAATAGCCTGAAACTCTCACATGACCTGCAACTGTCACAACACAAAACTGCCAAATAACTTGCAATGTCAAATGACCTGCAACAGTCAAATGACCTACACATATCACATCACCTGCAACAGTCAAATGACCTGCACATGACACATGACCTGCAACAGTCAAATGACTTGCACATATCACATGACCTGCAACAGTCAAATGACCTGCACATGTCTCACGACCAGCATCTTTCAAATGACCTGCAACAGTCACATGACCAGCATCTTTCAAATGACCTGCAACAGTCACATGACCAGCATCTTTCACATGACCTGCAACAGTCACATGAAATGCATCTGTAAAATGACCTGCAACAGTCACATGACCCGCAACTGTCCTGCCAAATAACCTGCAACTGACACATTAACGGCAACTGTCAAATGACCCGCAACTCTCAAATTACCTGCAACTACCAAATAGCCTGAAACTCTCACATGACCTGCAACTGTCACAACACAAAACTGCCAAATAACTTGCAATGTCAAATGACCTGCAACAGTCAAATGACCTACACATATCACATCACCTGCAACAGTCAAATGACCTGCACATGACACATGACCTGCAACAGTCAAATGACCTGCACATGACACATGACCTGCAACAGTCAAATGACCTGCACATGTCTCACGACCAGCATCTTTCAAATGACCTGCAACAGTCACATGACCAGCATCTTTCAAATGACCTGCAACAGTCACATGACCAGCATCTTTCACATGACCTGCAACAGTCACATGAAATGCATCTGTCAAATGACCTGCAACTGTCACATGACCCGCAACTGTCCTGCCAAATAACCTGCAACTGACACATTAACGGCAACTGTCAAATGACCCGCAAATCTCAAATTACCTGCAACTGCCAAATAGCCTGAAACTCTCACATGACCTGCAACTGTCACAACACAAAACTGCCAAATAACTTGCAATGTCAAATGACCTGCAACAGTCAAATGACCTACACATATCACATCACCTGCAACAGTCAAATGACCTGCACATGACACATGACCTGCAACAGTCAAATGACTTGCACATATCACATGACCTGCAACAGTCAAATGACCTGCACATGTCTCACGACCAGCATCTTTCAAATGACCTGCAACAGTCACATGACCAGCATCTTTCAAATGACCTGCAACAGTCACATGACCAGCATCTTTCACATGACCTGCAACAGTCACATGAAATGCATCTGTAAAATGACCTGCAACAGTCACATGACCCGCAACTGTCCTGCCAAATAACCTGCAACTGACACATTAACGGCAACTGTCAAATGACCCGCAACTCTCAAATTACCTGCAACTACCAAATAGCCTGAAACTCTCACATGACCTGCAACTGTCACAACACAAAACTGCCAAATAACTTGCAATGTCAAATGACCTGCAACAGTCAAATGACCTACACATATCACATCACCTGCAACAGTCAAATGACCTGCACATGACACATGACCTGCAACAGTCAAATGACTTGCACATATCACATGACCTGCAACAGTCAAATGACCTGCACATGTCTCACGACCAGCATCTTTCAAATGACCTGCAACAGTCACATGACCAGCATCTTTCAAATGACCTGCAACAGTCACATGACCAGCATCTTTCACATGACCTGCAACAGTCACATGAAATGCATCTGTAAAATGACCTGCAACAGTCACATGACCCGCAACTGTCCTGCCAAATAACCTGCAACTGACACATTAACGGCAACTGTCAAATGACCCGCAACTCTCAAATTACCTGCAACTGCCAAATAGCCTGAAACTCACACTTTACCCGCAACTGTCACATGACCAGAAACTGCCAAATAACCCCCAACAACTAAATAACTTGCAACTGGTCAAACGGCCTGCAACAGCCAAATGAACTACACATATCACATGATGGATTAATCGCCAACGACTCGACCCTGAGGCAGGTGGTACTGGGTTACAGGGTACCAGTAGCAGACCGAAGCCTGACCTGACCTGATGGAGTTTTAGAGTGGGATTAATGTCTTCACATTCCATTAAATATAGAAAAATTTAGAAAAATACAATAAAGAAAACACTAATGTACATAAAATAAGATAAAAGTACACTAATATTTAGAAAAGAAGTGGACAAATACAAAAAGAACCTTATAAAAAATAAAATCATACCAAAAATATACTACAGTATATTGTCAAATGACCTGCAACAGTGAAATGACCAGCAAGTGCCAATTAACTCACAACTCCCACATAACCCTCAACTGACAAACAACCTGCAACTGTCAAATGACCCGCAACTCTCAAATTACCTGCAACTGCCAAATAGCCTGAAACTCTCACATGACCTGCAACTGTCACAACACAAAACTGCCAAATAACTTGCAATGTCAAATGACCTGCAACAGTCAAATGACCTACACATATCACATCACCTGCAACAGTCAAATGACCTGCACATGACACATGACCTGCAACAGTCAAATGACCTGCACATATCACATGACCTGCAACAGTCAAATGACCTGCACATGTCTCACGACCAGCATCTTTCAAATGACCTGCAACAGTCACATGACCAGCATCTTTCAAATGACCTGCAACAGTCACATGACCAGCATCTTTCACATGACCTGCAACAGTCACATGAAATGCATCTGTCAAATGACCTGCAACTGTCACATGACCCGCAACTGTCCTGCCAAATAACCTGCAACTGACACATTAACGGCAACTGTCAAATGACCCGCAACTCTCAAATTACCTGCAACTGCCAAATAGCCTGAAACTCTCACATGACCCGCAACTGTCACAACACAAAACTGCCAAATAACTTGCAATGTCAAATGACCTGCAACAGTCAAATGACCTACACATATCACATCACCTGCAACAGTCAAATGACCTGCACATGACACATGACCTGCAACAGTCAAATGACTTGCACATATCACATGACCTGCAACAGTCAAATGACCTGCACATGTCTCACGACCAGCATCTTTCAAATGACCTGCAACAGTCACATGACCAGCATCTTTCAAATGACCTGCAACAGTCACATGACCAGCATCTTTCACATGACCTGCAACAGTCACATGAAATGCATCTGTAAAATGACCTGCAACAGTCACATGACCCGCAACTGTCCTGCCAAATAACCTGCAACTGACACATTAACGGCAACTGTCAAATGACCCGCAACTCTCAAATTACCTGCAACTACCAAATAGCCTGAAACTCTCACATGACCTGCAACTGTCACAACACAAAACTGCCAAATAACCCCCAACAACTAAATAACTTGCAACTGGTCAAACGGCCTGCAACAGCCAAATGAACTACACATATCACATGATGGATTAATCGCCAACGACTCGACCCTGAGGCAGGTGGTACTGGGTTACAGGGTACCAGTAGCAGACCGAAGCCTGACCTGACCTGATGGAGTTTTAGAGTGGGATTAATGTCTTCACATTCCATTAAATATAGAAAAATTTAGAAAAATACAATAAAGAAAACACTAATGTACATAAAATAAGATAAAAGTACACTAATATTTAGAAAAGAAGTGGACAAATACAAAAAGAACCTTATAAAAAATAAAATCATACCAAAAATATACTACAGTATATTGTCAAATGACCTGCAACAGTGAAATGACCAGCAAGTGCCAATTAACTCACAACTCCCACATAACCCTCAACTGACAAACAACCTGCAACTGTCAAATGACCCACAACTCTCAAATTACCTGCAACTGCCAAATAGCCTGAAACTCTCACATGACCTGCAACTGTCACAACACAAAACTGCCAAATAACTTGCAATGTCAAATGACCTGCAACAGTCAAATGACCTACACATATCACATAACCTGCAACAGTCAAATGACCTGCACATGACACATGACCTGCAACAGTCAAATGACCTGCACATGACACATGACCTGCAACAGTCAAATGACCTGCACATGTCTCACGACCAGCATCTTTCAAATGACCTGCAACAGTCACATGACCAGCATCTTTCAAATGACCTGCAACAGCCACATGACCAGCATCTTTCACATGACCTGCAACAGTCACATGAAATGCATCTGTAAAATGACCTGCAACAGTCACATGACCCGCAACTGTCCTGCCAAATAACCTGCAACTGACACATTAACGGCAACTGTCAAATGACCCGCAACTCTCAAATTACCTGCAACTACCAAATAGCCTGAAACTCTCACATGACCTGCAACTGTCACAACACAAAACTGCCAAATAACTTGCAATGTCAAATGACCTGCAACAGTCAAATGACCTACACATATCACATCACCTGCAACAGTCAAATGACCTGCACATGACACATGACCTGCAACAGTCAAATGACCTGCACATATCACATGACCTGCAACAGTCAAATGACCTGCACATGTCTCACGACCAGCATCTTTCAAATGACCTGCAACAGTCACATGACCAGCATCTTTCAAATGACCTGCAACAGTCACATGACCAGCATCTTTCACATGACCTGCAACAGTCACATGAAATGCATCTGTAAAATGACCTGCAACAGTCACATGACCCGCAACTGTCCTGCCAAATAACCTGCAACTGACACATTAAAGGCAACTGTCAAATGACCCGCAACTCTCAAATTACCTGCAACTACCAAATAGCCTGAAACTCTCACATGACCTGCAACTGTCACAACACAAAACTGCCAAATAACTTGCAATGTCAAATGACCTGCAACAGTCAAATGACCTACACATATCACATCACCTGCAACAGTCAAATGACCTGCACATGACACATGACCTGCAACAGTCAAATGACCTGCACATATCACATGACCTGCAACAGTCAAATGACCTGCACATGTCTCACGACCAGCATCTTTCAAATGACCTGCAACAGTCACATGACCAGCATCTTTCAAATGACCTGCAACAGTCACATGACCAGCATCTTTCACATGACCTGCAACAGTCACATGAAATGCATCTGTCAAATGACCTGCAACTGTCACATGACCCGCAACTGTCCTGCCAAATAACCTGCAACTGACACATTAACGGCAACTGTCAAATGACCCGCAACTCTCAAATTACCTGCAACTGCCAAATAGCCTGAAACTCTCACATGACCTGCAACTGTCACAACACAAAACTGCCAAATAACTTGCAATGTCAAATGACCTGCAACAGTCAAATGACCTACACATATCACATCACCTGCAACAGTCAAATGACCTGCACATGACACATGACCTGCAACAGTCAAATGACTTGCACATATCACATGACCTGCAACAGTCAAATGACCTGCACATGTCTCACGACCAGCATCTTTCAAATGACCTGCAACAGTCACATGACCAGCATCTTTCAAATGACCTGCAACAGTCACATGACCAGCATCTTTCACATGACCTGCAACAGTCACATGAAATGCATCTGTAAAATGACCTGCAACAGTCACATGACCCGCAACTGTCCTGCCAAATAACCTGCAACTGACACATTAACGGCAACTGTCAAATGACCCGCAACTCTCAAATTACCTGCAACTACCAAATAGCCTGAAACTCTCACATGACCTGCAACTGTCACAACACAAAACTGCCAAATAACTTGCAATGTCAAATGACCTGCAACAGTCAAATGACCTACACATATCACATCACCTGCAACAGTCAAATGACCTGCACATATCACATGACCTGCAACAGTCAAATGACCTGCACATGTCTCACGACCAGCATCTTTCAAATGACCTGCAACAGTCACATGACCAGCATCTTTCAAATGACCTGCAACAGCCACATGACCAGCATCTTTCACATGACCTGCAACAGTCACATGAAATGCATCTGTAAAATGACCTGCAACAGTCACATGACCCGCAACTGTCCTGCCAAATAACCTGCAACTGACACATTAACGGCAACTGTCAAATGACCCGCAACTCTCAAATTACCTGCAACTACCAAATAGCCTGAAACTCTCACATGACCTGCAACTGTCACAACACAAAACTGCCAAATAACTTGCAATGTCAAATGACCTGCAACAGTCAAATGACCTACACATATCACATCACCTGCAACAGTCAAATGACCTGCACATGACACATGACCTGCAACAGTCAAATGACCTGCACATATCACATGACCTGCAACAGTCAAATGACCTGCACATGTCTCACGACCAGCATCTTTCAAATGACCTGCAACAGTCACATGACCAGCATCTTTCAAATGACCTGCAACAGTCACATGACCAGCATCTTTCACATGACCTGCAACAGTCACATGAAATGCATCTGTCAAATGACCTGCAACTGTCACATGACCCGCAACTGTCCTGCCAAATAACCTGCAACTGACACATTAACGGCAACTGTCAAATGACCCGCAACTCTCAAATTACCTGCAACTGCCAAATAGCCTGAAACTCTCACATGACCTGCAACTGTCACAACACAAAACTGCCAAATAACTTGCAATGTCAAATGACCTGCAACAGTCAAATGACCTACACATATCACATCACCTGCAACAGTCAAATGACCTGCACATGACACATGACCTGCAACAGTCAAATGACTTGCACATATCACATGACCTGCAACAGTCAAATGACCTGCACATGTCTCACGACCAGCATCTTTCAAATGACCTGCAACAGTCACATGACCAGCATCTTTCAAATGACCTGCAACAGTCACATGACCAGCATCTTTCACATGACCTGCAACAGTCACATGAAATGCATCTGTAAAATGACCTGCAACAGTCACATGACCCGCAACTGTCCTGCCAAATAACCTGCAACTGACACATTAACGGCAACTGTCAAATGACCCGCAACTCTCAAATTACCTGCAACTACCAAATAGCCTGAAACTCTCACATGACCTGCAACTGTCACAACACAAAACTGCCAAATAACTTGCAATGTCAAATGACCTGCAACAGTCAAATGACCTACACATATCACATCACCTGCAACAGTCAAATGACCTGCACATGACACATGACCTGCAACAGTCAAATGACCTGCACATATCACATGACCTGCAACAGTCAAATGACCTGCACATGTCTCACGACCAGCATCTTTCAAATGACCTGCAACAGTCACATGACCAGCATCTTTCAAATGACCTGCAACAGCCACATGACCAGCATCTTTCACATGACCTGCAACAGTCACATGAAATGCATCTGTAAAATGACCTGCAACAGTCACATGACCCGCAACTGTCCTGCCAAATAACCTGCAACTGACACATTAACGGCAACTGTCAAATGACCCGCAACTCTCAAATTACCTGCAACTACCAAATAGCCTGAAACTCTCACATGACCTGCAACTGTCACAACACAAAACTGCCAAATAACTTGCAATGTCAAATGACCTGCAACAGTCAAATGACCTACACATATCACATCACCTGCAACAGTCAAATGACCTGCACATGACACATGACCTGCAACAGTCAAATGACCTGCACATATCACATGACCTGCAACAGTCAAATGACCTGCACATGTCTCACGACCAGCATCTTTCAAATGACCTGCAACAGTCACATGACCAGCATCTTTCAAATGACCTGCAACAGTCACATGACCAGCATCTTTCACATGACCTGCAACAGTCACATGAAATGCATCTGTCAAATGACCTGCAACTGTCACATGACCCGCAACTGTCCTGCCAAATAACCTGCAACTGACACATTAACGGCAACTGTCAAATGACCCGCAACTCTCAAATTACCTGCAACTGCCAAATAGCCTGAAACTCTCACATGACCTGCAACTGTCACAACACAAAACTGCCAAATAACTTGCAATGTCAAATGACCTGCAACAGTCAAATGACCTACACATATCACATCACCTGCAACAGTCAAATGACCTGCACATGACACATGACCTGCAACAGTCAAATGACTTGCACATATCACATGACCTGCAACAGTCAAATGACCTGCACATGTCTCACGACCAGCATCTTTCAAATGACCTGCAACAGTCACATGACCAGCATCTTTCAAATGACCTGCAACAGTCACATGACCAGCATCTTTCACATGACCTGCAACAGTCACATGAAATGCATCTGTAAAATGACCTGCAACAGTCACATGACCCGCAACTGTCCTGCCAAATAACCTGCAACTGACACATTAACGGCAACTGTCAAATGACCCGCAACTCTCAAATTACCTGCAACTACCAAATAGCCTGAAACTCTCACATGACCTGCAACTGTCACAACACAAAACTGCCAAATAACTTGCAATGTCAAATGACCTGCAACAGTCAAATGACCTACACATATCACATCACCTGCAACAGTCAAATGACCTGCACATGACACATGACCTGCAACAGTCAAATGACCTGCACATGACACATGACCTGCAACAGTCAAATGACCTGCACATGTCTCACGACCAGCATCTTTCAAATGACCTGCAACAGTCACATGACCAGCATCTTTCAAATGACCTGCAACAGTCACATGACCAGCATCTTTCACATGACCTGCAACAGTCACATGAAATGCATCTGTCAAATGACCTGCAACTGTCACATGACCCGCAACTGTCCTGCCAAATAACCTGCAACTGACACATTAACGGCAACTGTCAAATGACCCGCAAATCTCAAATTACCTGCAACTGCCAAATAGCCTGAAACTCTCACATGACCTGCAACTGTCACAACACAAAACTGCCAAATAACTTGCAATGTCAAATGACCTGCAACAGTCAAATGACCTACACATATCACATCACCTGCAACAGTCAAATGACCTGCACATGACACATGACCTGCAACAGTCAAATGACTTGCACATATCACATGACCTGCAACAGTCAAATGACCTGCACATGTCTCACGACCAGCATCTTTCAAATGACCTGCAACAGTCACATGACCAGCATCTTTCAAATGACCTGCAACAGTCACATGACCAGCATCTTTCACATGACCTGCAACAGTCACATGAAATGCATCTGTAAAATGACCTGCAACAGTCACATGACCCGCAACTGTCCTGCCAAATAACCTGCAACTGACACATTAACGGCAACTGTCAAATGACCCGCAACTCTCAAATTACCTGCAACTACCAAATAGCCTGAAACTCTCACATGACCTGCAACTGTCACAACACAAAACTGCCAAATAACTTGCAATGTCAAATGACCTGCAACAGTCAAATGACCTACACATATCACATCACCTGCAACAGTCAAATGACCTGCACATGACACATGACCTGCAACAGTCAAATGACCTGCACATATCACATGACCTGCAACAGTCAAATGACCTGCACATGTCTCACGACCAGCATCTTTCAAATGACCTGCAACAGTCACGTGACCAGCATCTTTCAAATGACCTGCAACAGTCACATGACCAGCATCTTTCACATGACCTGCAACAGTCACATGAAATGCATCTGTAAAATGACCTGCAACAGTCACATGACCCGCAACTGTCCTGCCAAATAACCTGCAACTGACACATTAACGGCAACTGTCAAATGACCCGCAACTCTCAAATTACCTGCAACTACCAAATAGCCTGAAACTCTCACATGACCTGCAACTGTCACAACACAAAACTGCCAAATAACTTGCAATGTCAAATGACCTGCAACAGTCAAATGACCTACACATATCACATCACCTGCAACAGTCAAATGACCTGCACATGACACATGACCTGCAACAGTCAAATGACTTGCACATATCACATGACCTGCAACAGTCAAATGACCTGCACATGTCTCACGACCAGCATCTTTCAAATGACCTGCAACAGTCACATGACCAGCATCTTTCAAATGACCTGCAACAGTCACATGACCAGCATCTTTCACATGACCTGCAACAGTCACATGAAATGCATCTGTAAAATGACCTGCAACAGTCACATGACCCGCAACTGTCCTGCCAAATAACCTGCAACTGACACATTAACGGCAACTGTCAAATGACCCGCAACTCTCAAATTACCTGCAACTGCCAAATAGCCTGAAACTCACACTTTACCCGCAACTGTCACATGACCAGAAACTGCCAAATAACCCCCAACAACTAAATAACTTGCAACTGGTCAAACGGCCTGCAACAGCCAAATGAACTACACATATCACATGATGGATTAATCGCCAACGACTCGACCCTGAGGCAGGTGGTACTGGGTTACAGGGTACCAGTAGCAGACCGAAGCCTGACCTGACCTGATGGAGTTTTAGAGTGGGATTAATGTCTTCACATTCCATTAAATATAGAAAAATTTAGAAAAATACAATAAAGAAAACACTAATGTACATAAAATAAGATAAAAGTACACTAATATTTAGAAAAGAAGTGGACAAATACAAAAAGAACCTTATAAAAAATAAAATCATACCAAAAATATACTACAGTATATTGTCAAATGACCTGCAACAGTGAAATGACCAGCAAGTGCCAATTAACTCACAACTCCCACATAACCCTCAACTGACAAACAACCTGCAACTGTCAAATGACCCGCAACTCTCAAATTACCTGCAACTGCCAAATAGCCTGAAACTCTCACATGACCTGCAACTGTCACAACACAAAACTGCCAAATAACTTGCAATGTCAAATGACCTGCAACAGTCAAATGACCTACACATATCACATCACCTGCAACAGTCAAATGACCTGCACATGACACATGACCTGCAACAGTCAAATGACCTGCACATATCACATGACCTGCAACAGTCAAATGACCTGCACATGTCTCACGACCAGCATCTTTCAAATGACCTGCAACAGTCACATGACCAGCATCTTTCAAATGACCTGCAACAGTCACATGACCAGCATCTTTCACATGACCTGCAACAGTCACATGAAATGCATCTGTCAAATGACCTGCAACTGTCACATGACCCGCAACTGTCCTGCCAAATAACCTGCAACTGACACATTAACGGCAACTGTCAAATGACCCGCAACTCTCAAATTACCTGCAACTGCCAAATAGCCTGAAACTCTCACATGACCCGCAACTGTCACAACACAAAACTGCCAAATAACTTGCAATGTCAAATGACCTGCAACAGTCAAATGACCTACACATATCACATCACCTGCAACAGTCAAATGACCTGCACATGACACATGACCTGCAACAGTCAAATGACTTGCACATATCACATGACCTGCAACAGTCAAATGACCTGCACATGTCTCACGACCAGCATCTTTCAAATGACCTGCAACAGTCACATGACCAGCATCTTTCAAATGACCTGCAACAGTCACATGACCAGCATCTTTCACATGACCTGCAACAGTCACATGAAATGCATCTGTAAAATGACCTGCAACAGTCACATGACCCGCAACTGTCCTGCCAAATAACCTGCAACTGACACATTAACGGCAACTGTCAAATGACCCGCAACTCTCAAATTACCTGCAACTACCAAATAGCCTGAAACTCTCACATGACCTGCAACTGTCACAACACAAAACTGCCAAATAACCCCCAACAACTAAATAACTTGCAACTGGTCAAACGGCCTGCAACAGCCAAATGAACTACACATATCACATGATGGATTAATCGCCAACGACTCGACCCTGAGGCAGGTGGTACTGGGTTACAGGGTACCAGTAGCAGACCGAAGCCTGACCTGACCTGATGGAGTTTTAGAGTGGGATTAATGTCTTCACATTCCATTAAATATAGAAAAATTTAGAAAAATACAATAAAGAAAACACTAATGTACATAAAATAAGATAAAAGTACACTAATATTTAGAAAAGAAGTGGACAAATACAAAAAGAACCTTATAAAAAATAAAATCATACCAAAAATATACTACAGTATATTGTCAAATGACCTGCAACAGTGAAATGACCAGCAAGTGCCAATTAACTCACAACTCCCACATAACCCTCAACTGACAAACAACCTGCAACTGTCAAATGACCCACAACTCTCAAATTACCTGCAACTGCCAAATAGCCTGAAACTCTCACATGACCTGCAACTGTCACAACACAAAACTGCCAAATAACTTGCAATGTCAAATGACCTGCAACAGTCAAATGACCTACACATATCACATAACCTGCAACAGTCAAATGACCTGCACATGACACATGACCTGCAACAGTCAAATGACCTGCACATGACACATGACCTGCAACAGTCAAATGACCTGCACATGTCTCACGACCAGCATCTTTCAAATGACCTGCAACAGTCACATGACCAGCATCTTTCAAATGACCTGCAACAGCCACATGACCAGCATCTTTCACATGACCTGCAACAGTCACATGAAATGCATCTGTAAAATGACCTGCAACAGTCACATGACCCGCAACTGTCCTGCCAAATAACCTGCAACTGACACATTAACGGCAACTGTCAAATGACCCGCAACTCTCAAATTACCTGCAACTACCAAATAGCCTGAAACTCTCACATGACCTGCAACTGTCACAACACAAAACTGCCAAATAACTTGCAATGTCAAATGACCTGCAACAGTCAAATGACCTACACATATCACATCACCTGCAACAGTCAAATGACCTGCACATGACACATGACCTGCAACAGTCAAATGACCTGCACATATCACATGACCTGCAACAGTCAAATGACCTGCACATGTCTCACGACCAGCATCTTTCAAATGACCTGCAACAGTCACATGACCAGCATCTTTCAAATGACCTGCAACAGTCACATGACCAGCATCTTTCACATGACCTGCAACAGTCACATGAAATGCATCTGTAAAATGACCTGCAACAGTCACATGACCCGCAACTGTCCTGCCAAATAACCTGCAACTGACACATTAAAGGCAACTGTCAAATGACCCGCAACTCTCAAATTACCTGCAACTACCAAATAGCCTGAAACTCTCACATGACCTGCAACTGTCACAACACAAAACTGCCAAATAACTTGCAATGTCAAATGACCTGCAACAGTCAAATGACCTACACATATCACATCACCTGCAACAGTCAAATGACCTGCACATGACACATGACCTGCAACAGTCAAATGACCTGCACATATCACATGACCTGCAACAGTCAAATGACCTGCACATGTCTCACGACCAGCATCTTTCAAATGACCTGCAACAGTCACATGACCAGCATCTTTCAAATGACCTGCAACAGTCACATGACCAGCATCTTTCACATGACCTGCAACAGTCACATGAAATGCATCTGTCAAATGACCTGCAACTGTCACATGACCCGCAACTGTCCTGCCAAATAACCTGCAACTGACACATTAACGGCAACTGTCAAATGACCCGCAACTCTCAAATTACCTGCAACTGCCAAATAGCCTGAAACTCTCACATGACCTGCAACTGTCACAACACAAAACTGCCAAATAACTTGCAATGTCAAATGACCTGCAACAGTCAAATGACCTACACATATCACATCACCTGCAACAGTCAAATGACCTGCACATGACACATGACCTGCAACAGTCAAATGACTTGCACATATCACATGACCTGCAACAGTCAAATGACCTGCACATGTCTCACGACCAGCATCTTTCAAATGACCTGCAACAGTCACATGACCAGCATCTTTCAAATGACCTGCAACAGTCACATGACCAGCATCTTTCACATGACCTGCAACAGTCACATGAAATGCATCTGTAAAATGACCTGCAACAGTCACATGACCCGCAACTGTCCTGCCAAATAACCTGCAACTGACACATTAACGGCAACTGTCAAATGACCCGCAACTCTCAAATTACCTGCAACTACCAAATAGCCTGAAACTCTCACATGACCTGCAACTGTCACAACACAAAACTGCCAAATAACTTGCAATGTCAAATGACCTGCAACAGTCAAATGACCTACACATATGACATCACCTGCAACAGTCAAATGACCTGCACATGACACATGACCTGCAACAGTCAAATGACCTGCACATGACACATGACCTGCAACAGTCAAATGACCTGCACATGTCTCACGACCAGCATCTTTCAAATGACCTGCAACAGTCACATGACCAGCATCTTTCAAATGACCTGCAACAGTCACATGACCAGCATCTTTCACATGACCTGCAACAGTCACATGAAATGCATCTGTCAAATGACCTGCAACAGTCACATGACCCGCAACTGTCCTGCCAAATAACCTGCAACTGACACATTAACGGCAACTGTCAAATGACCCGCAACTCTCAAATTACCTGCAACTACCAAATAGCCTGAAACTCTCACATGACCTGCAACTGTCACAACACAAAACTGCCAAATAACTTGCAATGTCAAATGACCTGCAACAGTCAAATGACCTACACATATCACATCACCTGCAACAGTCAAATGACCTGCACATGACACATGACCTGCAACAGTCAAATGACCTGCACATATCACATGACCTGCAACAGTCAAATGACCTGCACATGTCTCACGACCAGCATCTTTCAAATGACCTGCAACAGTCACATGACCAGCATCTTTCAAATGACCTGCAACAGCCACATGACCAGCATCTTTCACATGACCTGCAACAGTCACATGAAATGCATCTGTAAAATGACCTGCAACAGTCACATGACCCGCAACTGTCCTGCCAAATAACCTGCAACTGACACATTAACGGCAACTGTCAAATGACCCGCAACTCTCAAATTACCTGCAACTACCAAATAGCCTGAAACTCTCACATGACCTGCAACTGTCACAACACAAAACTGCCAAATAACTTGCAATGTCAAATGACCTGCAACAGTCAAATGACCTACACATATCACATCACCTGCAACAGTCAAATGACCTGCACATGACACATGACCTGCAACAGTCAAATGACCTGCACATATCACATGACCTGCAACAGTCAAATGACCTGCACATGTCTCACGACCAGCATCTTTCAAATGACCTGCAACAGTCACATGACCAGCATCTTTCAAATGACCTGCAACAGTCACATGACCAGCATCTTTCACATGACCTGCAACAGTCACATGAAATGCATCTGTCAAATGACCTGCAACTGTCACATGACCCGCAACTGTCCTGCCAAATAACCTGCAACTGACACATTAACGGCAACTGTCAAATGACCCGCAACTCTCAAATTACCTGCAACTGCCAAATAGCCTGAAACTCTCACATGACCTGCAACTGTCACAACACAAAACTGCCAAATAACTTGCAATGTCAAATGACCTGCAACAGTCAAATGACCTACACATATCACATCACCTGCAACAGTCAAATGACCTGCACATGACACATGACCTGCAACAGTCAAATGACTTGCACATATCACATGACCTGCAACAGTCAAATGACCTGCACATGTCTCACGACCAGCATCTTTCAAATGACCTGCAACAGTCACATGACCAGCATCTTTCAAATGACCTGCAACAGTCACATGACCAGCATCTTTCACATGACCTGCAACAGTCACATGAAATGCATCTGTAAAATGACCTGCAACAGTCACATGACCCGCAACTGTCCTGCCAAATAACCTGCAACTGACACATTAACGGCAACTGTCAAATGACCCGCAACTCTCAAATTACCTGCAACTACCAAATAGCCTGAAACTCTCACATGACCTGCAACTGTCACAACACAAAACTGCCAAATAACTTGCAATGTCAAATGACCTGCAACAGTCAAATGACCTACACATATCACATCACCTGCAACAGTCAAATGACCTGCACATGACACATGACCTGCAACAGTCAAATGACCTGCACATGACACATGACCTGCAACAGTCAAATGACCTGCACATGTCTCACGACCAGCATCTTTCAAATGACCTGCAACAGTCACATGACCAGCATCTTTCAAATGACCTGCAACAGTCACATGACCAGCATCTTTCACATGACCTGCAACAGTCACATGAAATGCATCTGTCAAATGACCTGCAACTGTCACATGACCCGCAACTGTCCTGCCAAATAACCTGCAACTGACACATTAACGGCAACTGTCAAATGACCCGCAAATCTCAAATTACCTGCAACTGCCAAATAGCCTGAAACTCTCACATGACCTGCAACTGTCACAACACAAAACTGCCAAATAACTTGCAATGTCAAATGACCTGCAACAGTCAAATGACCTACACATATCACATCACCTGCAACAGTCAAATGACCTGCACATGACACATGACCTGCAACAGTCAAATGACTTGCACATATCACATGACCTGCAACAGTCAAATGACCTGCACATGTCTCACGACCAGCATCTTTCAAATGACCTGCAACAGTCACATGACCAGCATCTTTCAAATGACCTGCAACAGTCACATGACCAGCATCTTTCACATGACCTGCAACAGTCACATGAAATGCATCTGTAAAATGACCTGCAACAGTCACATGACCCGCAACTGTCCTGCCAAATAACCTGCAACTGACACATTAACGGCAACTGTCAAATGACCCGCAACTCTCAAATTACCTGCAACTACCAAATAGCCTGAAACTCTCACATGACCTGCAACTGTCACAACACAAAACTGCCAAATAACTTGCAATGTCAAATGACCTGCAACAGTCAAATGACCTACACATATCACATCACCTGCAACAGTCAAATGACCTGCACATGACACATGACCTGCAACAGTCAAATGACCTGCACATATCACATGACCTGCAACAGTCAAATGACCTGCACATGTCTCACGACCAGCATCTTTCAAATGACCTGCAACAGTCACGTGACCAGCATCTTTCAAATGACCTGCAACAGTCACATGACCAGCATCTTTCACATGACCTGCAACAGTCACATGAAATGCATCTGTAAAATGACCTGCAACAGTCACATGACCCGCAACTGTCCTGCCAAATAACCTGCAACTGACACATTAACGGCAACTGTCAAATGACCCGCAACTCTCAAATTACCTGCAACTACCAAATAGCCTGAAACTCTCACATGACCTGCAACTGTCACAACACAAAACTGCCAAATAACTTGCAATGTCAAATGACCTGCAACAGTCAAATGACCTACACATATCACATCACCTGCAACAGTCAAATGACCTGCACATGACACATGACCTGCAACAGTCAAATGACTTGCACATATCACATGACCTGCAACAGTCAAATGACCTGCACATGTCTCACGACCAGCATCTTTCAAATGACCTGCAACAGTCACATGACCAGCATCTTTCAAATGACCTGCAACAGTCACATGACCAGCATCTTTCACATGACCTGCAACAGTCACATGAAATGCATCTGTAAAATGACCTGCAACAGTCACATGACCCGCAACTGTCCTGCCAAATAACCTGCAACTGACACATTAACGGCAACTGTCAAATGACCCGCAACTCTCAAATTACCTGCAACTGCCAAATAGCCTGAAACTCACACTTTACCCGCAACTGTCACATGACCAGAAACTGCCAAATAACCCCCAACAACTAAATAACTTGCAACTGGTCAAACGGCCTGCAACAGCCAAATGAACTACACATATCACATGATGGATTAATCGCCAACGACTCGACCCTGAGGCAGGTGGTACTGGGTTACAGGGTACCAGTAGCAGACCGAAGCCTGACCTGACCTGATGGAGTTTAAGAGTGGGATTAATGTCTTCACATTCCATTAAATATAGAAAAATTTAGAAAAATACAATAAAGAAAACACTAATGTACATAAAATAAGATAAAAGTACACTAATATTTAGAAAAGAAGTGGACAAATACAAAAAGAACCTTATAAAAAATAAAATCATACCAAAAATATACTACAGTATATTGTCAAATGACCTGCAACAGTGAAATGACCAGCAAGTGCCAATTAACTCACAACTCCCACATAACCCTCAACTGACAAACAACCTGCAACTGTCAAATGACCCGCAACTCTCAAATTACCTGCAACTGCCAAATAGCCTGAAACTCTCACATGACCTGCAACTGTCACAACACAAAACTGCCAAATAACTTGCAATGTCAAATGACCTGCAACAGTCAAATGACCTACACATATCACATCACCTGCAACAGTCAAATGACCTGCACATGACACATGACCTGCAACAGTCAAATGACCTGCACATATCACATGACCTGCAACAGTCAAATGACCTGCACATGTCTCACGACCAGCATCTTTCAAATGACCTGCAACAGTCACATGACCAGCATCTTTCAAATGACCTGCAACAGTCACATGACCAGCATCTTTCACATGACCTGCAACAGTCACATGAAATGCATCTGTCAAATGACCTGCAACAGTCACATGACCCGCAACTGTCCTGCCAAATAACCTGCAACTGACACATTAACGGCAACTGTCAAATGACCCGCAACTCTCAAATTACCTGCAACTGCCAAATAGCCTGAAACTCTCACATGACCCGCAACTGTCACAACACAAAACTGCCAAATAACTTGCAATGTCAAATGACCTGCAACAGTCAAATGACCTACACATATCACATCACCTGCAACAGTCAAATGACCTGCACATGACACATGACCTGCAACAGTCAAATGACTTGCACATATCACATGACCTGCAACAGTCAAATGACCTGCACATGTCTCACGACCAGCATCTTTCAAATGACCTGCAACAGTCACATGACCAGCATCTTTCAAATGACCTGCAACAGTCACATGACCAGCATCTTTCACATGACCTGCAACAGTCACATGAAATGCATCTGTAAAATGACCTGCAACAGTCACATGACCCGCAACTGTCCTGCCAAATAACCTGCAACTGACACATTAACGGCAACTGTCAAATGACCCGCAACTCTCAAATTACCTGCAACTACCAAATAGCCTGAAACTCTCACATGACCTGCAACTGTCACAACACAAAACTGCCAAATAACCCCCAACAACTAAATAACTTGCAACTGGTCAAACGGCCTGCAACAGCCAAATGAACTACACATATCACATGATGGATTAATCGCCAACGACTCGACCCTGAGGCAGGTGGTACTGGGTTACAGGGTACCAGTAGCAGACCGAAGCCTGACCTGACCTGATGGAGTTTTAGAGTGGGATTAATGTCTTCACATTCCATTAAATATAGAAAAATTTAGAAAAATACAATAAAGAAAACACTAATGTACATAAAATAAGATAAAAGTACACTAATATTTAGAAAAGAAGTGGACAAATACAAAAAGAACCTTATAAAAAATAAAATCATACCAAAAATATACTACAGTATATTGTCAAATGACCTGCAACAGTGAAATGACCAGCAAGTGCCAATTAACTCACAACTCCCACATAACCCTCAACTGACAAACAACCTGCAACTGTCAAATGACCCACAACTCTCAAATTACCTGCAACTGCCAAATAGCCTGAAACTCTCACATGACCTGCAACTGTCACAACACAAAACTGCCAAATAACTTGCAATGTCAAATGACCTGCAACAGTCAAATGACCTACACATATCACATAACCTGCAACAGTCAAATGACCTGCACATGACACATGACCTGCAACAGTCAAATGACCTGCACATGACACATGACCTGCAACAGTCAAATGACCTGCACATGTCTCACGACCAGCATCTTTCAAATGACCTGCAACAGTCACATGACCAGCATCTTTCAAATGACCTGCAACAGCCACATGACCAGCATCTTTCACATGACCTGCAACAGTCACATGAAATGCATCTGTAAAATGACCTGCAACAGTCACATGACCCGCAACTGTCCTGCCAAATAACCTGCAACTGACACATTAACGGCAACTGTCAAATGACCCGCAACTCTCAAATTACCTGCAACTACCAAATAGCCTGAAACTCTCACATGACCTGCAACTGTCACAACACAAAACTGCCAAATAACTTGCAATGTCAAATGACCTGCAACAGTCAAATGACCTACACATATCACATCACCTGCAACAGTCAAATGACCTGCACATGACACATGACCTGCAACAGTCAAATGACCTGCACATATCACATGACCTGCAACAGTCAAATGACCTGCACATGTCTCACGACCAGCATCTTTCAAATGACCTGCAACAGTCACATGACCAGCATCTTTCAAATGACCTGCAACAGTCACATGACCAGCATCTTTCACATGACCTGCAACAGTCACATGAAATGCATCTGTAAAATGACCTGCAACAGTCACATGACCCGCAACTGTCCTGCCAAATAACCTGCAACTGACACATTAAAGGCAACTGTCAAATGACCCGCAACTCTCAAATTACCTGCAACTACCAAATAGCCTGAAACTCTCACATGACCTGCAACTGTCACAACACAAAACTGCCAAATAACTTGCAATGTCAAATGACCTGCAACAGTCAAATGACCTACACATATCACATCACCTGCAACAGTCAAATGACCTGCACATGACACATGACCTGCAACAGTCAAATGACCTGCACATATCACATGACCTGCAACAGTCAAATGACCTGCACATGTCTCACGACCAGCATCTTTCAAATGACCTGCAACAGTCACATGACCAGCATCTTTCAAATGACCTGCAACAGTCACATGACCAGCATCTTTCACATGACCTGCAACAGTCACATGAAATGCATCTGTCAAATGACCTGCAACTGTCACATGACCCGCAACTGTCCTGCCAAATAACCTGCAACTGACACATTAACGGCAACTGTCAAATGACCCGCAACTCTCAAATTACCTGCAACTGCCAAATAGCCTGAAACTCTCACATGACCTGCAACTGTCACAACACAAAACTGCCAAATAACTTGCAATGTCAAATGACCTGCAACAGTCAAATGACCTACACATATCACATCACCTGCAACAGTCAAATGACCTGCACATGACACATGACCTGCAACAGTCAAATGACTTGCACATATCACATGACCTGCAACAGTCAAATGACCTGCACATGTCTCACGACCAGCATCTTTCAAATGACCTGCAACAGTCACATGACCAGCATCTTTCAAATGACCTGCAACAGTCACATGACCAGCATCTTTCACATGACCTGCAACAGTCACATGAAATGCATCTGTAAAATGACCTGCAACAGTCACATGACCCGCAACTGTCCTGCCAAATAACCTGCAACTGACACATTAACGGCAACTGTCAAATGACCCGCAACTCTCAAATTACCTGCAACTACCAAATAGCCTGAAACTCTCACATGACCTGCAACTGTCACAACACAAAACTGCCAAATAACTTGCAATGTCAAATGACCTGCAACAGTCAAATGACCTACACATATCACATCACCTGCAACAGTCAAATGACCTGCACATGACACATGACCTGCAACAGTCAAATGACCTGCACATGACACATGACCTGCAACAGTCAAATGACCTGCACATGTCTCACGACCAGCATCTTTCAAATGACCTGCAACAGTCACATGACCAGCATCTTTCAAATGACCTGCAACAGTCACATGACCAGCATCTTTCACATGACCTGCAACAGTCACATGAAATGCATCTGTCAAATGACCTGCAACAGTCACATGACCCGCAACTGTCCTGCCAAATAACCTGCAACTGACACATTAACGGCAACTGTCAAATGACCCGCAACTCTCAAATTACCTGCAACTACCAAATAGCCTGAAACTCTCACATGACCTGCAACTGTCACAACACAAAACTGCCAAATAACTTGCAATGTCAAATGACCTGCAACAGTCAAATGACCTACACATATCACATCACCTGCAACAGTCAAATGACCTGCACATGACACATGACCTGCAACAGTCAAATGACCTGCACATATCACATGACCTGCAACAGTCAAATGACCTGCACATGTCTCACGACCAGCATCTTTCAAATGACCTGCAACAGTCACATGACCAGCATCTTTCAAATGACCTGCAACAGCCACATGACCAGCATCTTTCACATGACCTGCAACAGTCACATGAAATGCATCTGTCAAATGACCTGCAACTGTCACATGACCCGCAACTGTCCTGCCAAATAACCTGCAACTGACACATTAACGGCAACTGTCAAATGACCCGCAACTCTCAAATTACCTGCAACTGCCAAATAGCCTGAAACTCTCACATGACCTGCAACTGTCACAACACAAAACTGCCAAATAACTTGCAATGTCAAATGACCTGCAACAGTCAAATGACCTACACATATCACATCACCTGCAACAGTCAAATGACCTGCACATGACACATGACCTGCAACAGTCAAATGACTTGCACATATCACATGACCTGCAACAGTCAAATGACCTGCACATGTCTCACGACCAGCATCTTTCAAATGACCTGCAACAGTCACATGACCAGCATCTTTCAAATGACCTGCAACAGTCACATGACCAGCATCTTTCACATGACCTGCAACAGTCACATGAAATGCATCTGTAAAATGACCTGCAACAGTCACATGACCCGCAACTGTCCTGCCAAATAACCTGCAACTGACACATTAACGGCAACTGTCAAATGACCCGCAACTCTCAAATTACCTGCAACTACCAAATAGCCTGAAACTCTCACATGACCTGCAACTGTCACAACACAAAACTGCCAAATAACTTGCAATGTCAAATGACCTGCAACAGTCAAATGACCTACACATATCACATCACCTGCAACAGTCAAATGACCTGCACATGACACATGACCTGCAACAGTCAAATGACCTGCACATGACACATGACCTGCAACAGTCAAATGACCTGCACATGTCTCACGACCAGCATCTTTCAAATGACCTGCAACAGTCACATGACCAGCATCTTTCAAATGACCTGCAACAGTCACATGACCAGCATCTTTCACATGACCTGCAACAGTCACATGAAATGCATCTGTCAAATGACCTGCAACTGTCACATGACCCGCAACTGTCCTGCCAAATAACCTGCAACTGACACATTAACGGCAACTGTCAAATGACCCGCAAATCTCAAATTACCTGCAACTGCCAAATAGCCTGAAACTCTCACATGACCTGCAACTGTCACAACACAAAACTGCCAAATAACTTGCAATGTCAAATGACCTGCAACAGTCAAATGACCTACACATATCACATCACCTGCAACAGTCAAATGACCTGCACATGACACATGACCTGCAACAGTCAAATGACTTGCACATATCACATGACCTGCAACAGTCAAATGACCTGCACATGTCTCACGACCAGCATCTTTCAAATGACCTGCAACAGTCACATGACCAGCATCTTTCAAATGACCTGCAACAGTCACATGACCAGCATCTTTCACATGACCTGCAACAGTCACATGAAATGCATCTGTAAAATGACCTGCAACAGTCACATGACCCGCAACTGTCCTGCCAAATAACCTGCAACTGACACATTAACGGCAACTGTCAAATGACCCGCAACTCTCAAATTACCTGCAACTACCAAATAGCCTGAAACTCTCACATGACCTGCAACTGTCACAACACAAAACTGCCAAATAACTTGCAATGTCAAATGACCTGCAACAGTCAAATGACCTACACATATCACATCACCTGCAACAGTCAAATGACCTGCACATGACACATGACCTGCAACAGTCAAATGACCTGCACATATCACATGACCTGCAACAGTCAAATGACCTGCACATGTCTCACGACCAGCATCTTTCAAATGACCTGCAACAGTCACGTGACCAGCATCTTTCAAATGACCTGCAACAGTCACATGACCAGCATCTTTCACATGACCTGCAACAGTCACATGAAATGCATCTGTAAAATGACCTGCAACAGTCACATGACCCGCAACTGTCCTGCCAAATAACCTGCAACTGACACATTAACGGCAACTGTCAAATGACCCGCAACTCTCAAATTACCTGCAACTACCAAATAGCCTGAAACTCTCACATGACCTGCAACTGTCACAACACAAAACTGCCAAATAACTTGCAATGTCAAATGACCTGCAACAGTCAAATGACCTACACATATCACATCACCTGCAACAGTCAAATGACCTGCACATGACACATGACCTGCAACAGTCAAATGACTTGCACATATCACATGACCTGCAACAGTCAAATGACCTGCACATGTCTCACGACCAGCATCTTTCAAATGACCTGCAACAGTCACATGACCAGCATCTTTCAAATGACCTGCAACAGTCACATGACCAGCATCTTTCACATGACCTGCAACAGTCACATGAAATGCATCTGTAAAATGACCTGCAACAGTCACATGACCCGCAACTGTCCTGCCAAATAACCTGCAACTGACACATTAACGGCAACTGTCAAATGACCCGCAACTCTCAAATTACCTGCAACTACCAAATAGCCTGAAACTCTCACATGACCTGCAACTGTCACAACACAAAACTGCCAAATAACTTGCAATGTCAAATGACCTGCAACAGTCAAATGACCTACACATATCACATCACCTGCAACAGTCAAATGACCTGCACATGACACATGACCTGCAACAGTCAAATGACCTGCACATATCACATGACCTGCAACAGTCAAATGACCTGCACATGTCTCACGACCAGCATCTTTCAAATGACCTGCAACAGTCACATGACCAGCATCTTTCAAATGACCTGCAACAGTCACATGACCAGCATCTTTCACATGACCTGCAACAGTCACATGAAATGCATCTGTCAAATGACCTGCAACTGTCACATGACCCGCAACTGTCCTGCCAAATAACCTGCAACTGACACATTAACGGCAACTGTCAAATGACCCGCAACTCTCAAATTACCTGCAACTGCCAAATAGCCTGAAACTCACACTTTACCCGCAACTGTCACATGACCAGAAACTGCCAAATAACCCCCAACAACTAAATAACTTGCAACTGGTCAAACGGCCTGCAACAGCCAAATGAACTACACATATCACATGATGGATTAATCGCCAAAGACTCGACCCTGAGGCAGGTGGTACTGGGTTACAGGGTACCAGTAGCAGACCGAAGCCTGACCTGACCTGATGGAGTTTTAGAGTGGGATTAATGTCTTCACATTCCATTAAATATAGAAAAATTTAGAAAAATACAATAAAGAAAACACTAATGTACATAAAATAAGATAAAAGTACACTAATATTTAGAAAAGAAGTGGACAAATACAAAAAGAACCTTATAAAAAATAAAATCATACCAAAAATATACTACAGTATATTGTCAAATGACCCGCAACTCTCAAATTACCTGCAACTGCCAAATAGCCTGAAACTCTCACATGACCTGCAACTGTCACAACACAAAACTGCCAAATAACTTGCAATGTCAAATGACCTGCAACAGTCAAATGACCTACACATATCACATCACCTGCAACAGTCAAATGACCTGCACATGACACATGACCTGCAACAGTCAAATGACCTGCACATGACACATGACCTGCAACAGTCAAATGACCTGCACATGTCTCACGACCAGCATCTTTCAAATGACCTGCAACAGCCACATGACCAGCATCTTTCACATGACCTGCAACAGTCACATGAAATGCATCTGTAAAATGACCTGCAACTGTCACATGACCCGCAACTGTCCTGCCAAATAACCTGCAACTGACACATTAACGGCAACTGTCAAATGACCCGCAACTCTCAAATTACCTGCAACTACCAAATAGCCTGAAACTCTCACATGACCTTCAACTGTCACAACACAAAACTGCCAAATAACTTGCAATGTCAAATGACCTGCAACAGTCAAATGACCTACACATATCACATCACCTGCAACAGTCAAATGACCTGCACATGACACATGACCTGCAACAGTCAAATGACCTGCACATATCACATGACCTGCAACAGTCAAATGACCTGCACATGTCTCACGACCAGCATCTTTCAAATGACCTGCAACAGTCACGTGACCAGCATCTTTCAAATGACCTGCAACAGTCACATGACCAGCATCTTTCACATGACCTGCAACAGTCACATGAAATGCATCTGTCAAATGACCTGCAACTGTCACATGACCCGCAACTGTCCTGCCAAATAACCTGCAACTGACACATTAACGGCAACTGTCAAATGACCCGCAACTCTCAAATTACCTGCAACTGCCAAATAGCCTGAAACTCTCACATGACCCGCAACTGTCACAACACAAAACTGCCAAATAACTTGCAATGTCAAATGACCTGCAACAGTCAAATGACCTTCACATATCACATCACCTGCAACAGTCAAATGACCTGCACATGACACATGACCTGCAACAGTCAAATGACTTGCACATATCACATGACCTGCAACAGTCAAATGACCTGCACATGTCTCACGACCAGCATCTTTCAAATGACCTGCAACAGTCACGTGACCAGCATCTTTCAAATGACCTGCAACAGTCACATGACCAGCATCTTTCACATGACCTGCAACAGTCACATGAAATGCATCTGTCAAATGACCTGCAACAGTCACATGACCCGCAACTGTCCTGCCAAATAACCTGCAACTGACACATTAACGGCAACTGTCAAATGACCCGCAACTCTCAAATTACCTGCAACTGCCAAATAGCCTGAAACTCTCACATGACCCGCAACTGTCACAACACAAAACTGCCAAATAACTTGCAATGTCAAATGACCTGCAACAGTCAAATGACCTTCACATATCACATCACCTGCAACAGTCAAATGACCTGCACATGACACATGACCTGCAACAGTCAAATGACTTGCACATATCACATGACCTGCAACAGTCAAATGACCTGCACATGTCTCACGACCAGCATCTTTCAAATGACCTGCAACAGTCACATGACCAGCATCTTTCAAATGACCTGCAACAGTCACATGACCAGCATCTTTCACATGACCTGCAACAGTCACATGAAATGCATCTGTAAAATGACCTGCAACAGTCACATGACCCGCAACTGTCCTGCCAAATAACCTGCAACTGACACATTAACGGCAACTGTCAAATGACCCGCAACTCTCAAATTACCTGCAACTACCAAATAGCCTGAAACTCTCACATGACCTGCAACTGTCACAACACAAAACTGCCAAATAACTTGCAATGTCAAATGACCTGCAACAGTCAAATGACCTACACATATCACATCACCTGCAACAGTCAAATGACCTGCAACAGTCAAATGACCTGCACATGTCTCACGACCAGCATCTTTCAAATGACCTGCAACAGTCACATGACCAGCATCTTTCACATGACCTGCAACAGTCACATGATATGCATCTGTCAAATGACCTGCAACTGTCACATGACCCGCAATTGTCCTGACAAATAACCTGCAACTGTCACATTAACGGCAACTGTCAAATGACCCGCAACTCTCAAATTACCTGCAACTGCTAAATAGCCTGAAACTCTCACATGACCTGCAACTGTCACATGACCAGAAACTGCCAAATAACCCCCAACTACCAAATAACTTGCAACTGGTCAAACGGCCTGCAGCAGCTAAATGAACTACACATATCACATGATGGATTAATCGCCAACGACTCGACCCTGAGGCAGGTGGTACTGGGTTACAGGGTACCAGTAGCAGACCGAAGCCTGACCTGACCTGATGGATTTTTAGAGTGGAATTAATGTCTTCACATTCAATTAAATATAGAAAAATTTAGAAAAATACAATAAAAAAACACTAATGTACATAAAATAAGATAAAAGTACACTAACATTTAGAAAAAAAGTGGACAAATACAAAGAGAACCTTATGAAAAATAATATCATACCAAAAATATCCTACAATATATTGTCAAATGACCTGCAACAGTGAAATGACCAGCAAGTGCCAATTAACTCACAACTCCCACATAACCCTCAACTGACAAATAACCTGCAACTGTCACATGACCTGCAACTGTCACAACACAAAACTGCCAAATAACTTGCAATGTCAAATGACCTACACATATCACATCACCTGCAACAGTCAAATGACCTGCACATGTCACATGACGAATCAGTCAACGAGGACTCAACCCTGAGGCAGGTGGTACTGGGTTACAGGGTACCAGTAGCAGACCGAAGCAGGACCTGACCTGATGGAGTTTTGTAGTGGAATTAATATATTCACATTCCATTAAATATACAATAATGTATAAAAATACAATAAAAATACACTAATGTACATAAAATATAATAAAAGTACACTCACATTTAGAAACGAAATGGAAAAATACAAAAAGAACCTTGTAAAAAACAAAATCATACTAAAAATATACTACAGTATATTGTTAAATGACCTGCAACAGTCAAGTGACCAGCACCTACCACATGACCAGCAACTGTCAAATAACCCGAAAAAATACATGAAAACTGCACTTAAGTATATGTAAAGTGCACTGAAGTATATAGAAAATACGTAAAAATACACTAGTTTATTATATCAAATACACTAAAGCATTCGTTGGCAATTATGGGCCTGCAGACCATACTTGTGTTATTTTGGTTTTTTTAAGTATGTTTTACTTTGGTCTTTACTCATTTAAAAAAAAAAAAAATCATTATTTTGCCTCCATTTTTTTTTATCTTTCTCTCAATATTTTTGTCTTCACTCATTTAAAAAAATATTTTTGTATTTTTCTTTTACAGTTTTTAGATTTTTTTTTTTTATCTTTTATTTTTGGCTGTTCTAACCCTTTTTTATTGCAAATTGAATTAACTTTCAAATATAATTTTGTTGAATATTTTACCATTTTTAAAACATTATTTCATTCTTTTTCTTGATTATTTTGGTCATTTTTATATTATTTTTTTTATTTTGTAGATAAACCAAAGCCAAACTAATGCACTGACATTCATCCCATTATATAAACTGTATTTTGACATTCACAGACTTCTAATAATGTTAATGATGCAAATACAGTATAAGAAACATATTTAATGCTATAACCATTTTAACCTATGGGTTCAATCATCCCTCCGCTCGTCTCATAGGGAGCATTTTAACACATCACAAGGCAGAAATCTGCCCCCCCTCCTCTTTTTTATCTGCATAAATTGTCAGAGCTAACAAAAAAAAAAGGCAGAATAAAAAAAATTAAAAATACAAATCGCAAGCCCTGCAGTGGTGTTTGTCTGCAAAAGCTGCAGAGATGCAGCCATATCCTCCAGTTCCACTATACATTGCCAAGGGACACATCCATCCCCAGACAACCATTCCACTTTATTTCACTGACTTTATCATCTTTTCACTGGGAGCAGGAAGAAAAAACAAAAAATTAAAATTAAATAATTAAAACCCCAGAATGAGCAGTTCAGGAAACGAGCAAAAGATGGCACACTATGAAACTGGAGTTTGTGGGGCAGCTTAATCCAAACATTTGAAAGAATCATTACAGAAACTTCCACTCAATTTTGCCTAAATTTCTTAATAAAGTCAATTGAATGCTGTTCTTGAACCATTTTGATTACATGCAATTGGTGTTTGATTATATTATAAATGAAAATGTTAAGATGAAAACTGGGATAATGGAGGCAGGTCCCATTAAATTATCCAATAGATAAAACATTTGTCGATATTTATTGATTTTTTGATGTGTTTTGGACTACATTTACCTTTTTTTGGTTTATTTTGGATATTACTATATCTATAACTGCGTTTGTCTGATAATTATCCACAGAGGAACCATATTCCAACAAAGGTTCAGATCAGCTGTTTGTCATTTGTATTTTTGAACAAATGAGTGATTGTACCTGTGTGGATATTTTATCCGAAACTGGTTAAAATCTTCCAATGTGTGAGAATCTCTGTTGCCAAACTACATTAGGTCATGTGACATTTGGGACAGGTTTGGATTTGGAGCGAGTATTTCAAGCCAATATGTGGACCCTTGGAAGTCTAAAGGTTTAGGGATAGCATTAGATGAACTTTAGGACATACCACATCAATTCAGAAGGGGTGCCAAAAAATGCAATCTTGGTTTTATCTCAAAATACGCTTTTTTGGGTTAAATCTTTCAAAAATACATCAGCCACTGGAGAAAAAAAAATTTAACACTTGGAAATTATACCGATGGATACTATGAACTTTCTTTAGGGATGTTAATTGAGCCAACTCAAACAAATTACCATGGTAACCGCCATTTTGGTCTGAAAAATGCCTTTTTTGTTTGTGAAACTTTAAAAACTATACAGATATTTAAACCATTTTTGCATAATTCTTGTCCTAAAACCATCAGGACACTTTTAGCAATTATGAAGTGGCAGAGATAGTTTAATAATATGGAAATATTGGAGTAAAATGGCCGTTCTTGCACCTGGGGGCTGAGTTTTCCTCATCAGGCTCAGAGACTCTGAACCTTTTTTGTTGAACCTGTATGAAGATGTACATTTACATGTGATCATTCCACAAACACCTTAATGTAAGGAGAAAGGACAAATATTCCATCTCAACCCTCGTGTCAAAGTATATTTAAATTATTTTACAGGCGGCAATTAAGTATAGTCGGCAAAATACAAATCAGCCCTGACCCCAGTATGATCCATGTGCACCTGCCCCACAACTCAACCAGACATGATTTTTTGAGGCCTTGTGGTCCTCTGAATAAGAAATTAACTGGTAACGGTAAAAATATTGGTTCTGTGTGTTTTGCTCATATATTGTACAGTACCCCCCCAATACATATGTCTATCCCTACTCAAGTTATATAATATATATTATGTATATATATATATATATATATATATAATGAGAGTAAAGGCTATCTATCATATTTAAACCAATTAGGCTTACATGTCACTAGCCATCAATCCAATATAAACACTTACACTTCATTCAAATGGTGGAACAATTTCTGACGGTTCATTCTATGGGAGACAATAACACACACAGAAAAGAGTAGAGGTACTCAAAGTACAGATACTGGTGTGAAAAAAAACTCTGGTAGAAGTAGAAGTAAAAAAGTAAAATTTTACAATTGTAATAAAGTACCAAAGTAATAAGTAAAACTGTATATTTTATTTTGGACATGAACACAAGAATAATACTTATTTAACCAGGAAAAATCTGAAAAGTGTTAAAAGTATCTGAAATAAAGCATTTAAAAGTGAGTTACTGTATAGATAATGTGTTTGATAGGGTCACTGTACTCAGTTTTGTGGATATGGGCAGGAAATTTTGGAAAAACAGGGTGGAAAAAAAGCCACAATTGAGATTAAAAAAACTCATAAGAAAAAAAAATAAAATAAAAATTTTTTATTTAAAAAAAATTACAAATACGATTTAAAAAATGCAAAGTTTTACAAGTCAAAATTGTGAGATTAAATGTTAAAATTGTGAAAGCAAAAGTCAAAATTCTGACAAAATTGTGAGATAATAGTCATAAAACTACACACACACACACATATATATATATATATATATATGTATATCAATATCTATAGATATATATAGATATCTATATATAGATATATAGATACATAGAAATATAGATATATATAGACATACATATATCTAAAGTACCAATATTTATGAGCAAATATAAAAGTAAAAAGTTACCAGAAAAAATAAATACTCAAGTACAGATACCTAAAATAAAGTACAGTAATGAAATACTATTACTGAGTTACTGTTCACCTGTGGAAAAAAAATACACAAATAAAAGCCATTTAAAGTACAGTAATGAAGGACTTTTACTGAGTTACTGTCCACCTGTGGAAAAAAGTACACAAGTAAAAGCCATTTAAAGTACAGTAATTAAGTACTTTTACTGAGTTACTGTCCACCTGTGGAAAAAAGTACACAAATAAAAGCCATTTAAAGTACAGTAATTAAGTACTTTTACTGAGTTACTGTCCACCTGTGGAAAAAAGTACACAAATAAAAGCCATTTAAAGTACAGTAATGAAGGACTTTTACTGAGTTACTGTCCACCTGTGGAAAAAAGTACACAAATAAAAGCTATTTAAAGTACAGTAATGAAGGACTTTTACTGAGTTACTGTCCACCTGTGGAACAGAGTACACAAACCAAAAAACATAACCAAAACCAGTTGTCTTTATATTTTACAGTGGCCTGCAATTACACACACAAAAAAAAGAAAGAATGTTAAACTTACATCGTACACATCTGCAGCTTTGAGAAGTAGAGCACTGCTGTCCATGACCATCTGTTAAATACACACAAATACACATTAATTGCCAATCAATGAAATATGTGCATTCTAACATGGACTACTCAACTTCTTAAAAACTAAAAAAAAGCATGACATATATAGTCTAAGTAATGTGTCATTTTTCTGACACATGCATTGTGTTAAGATGGTTTTAATACGTGCAGAATATGACACAACATGAGTATTATTCAAAGAAAGTATGAGACACATTATGTGTTAAATTACACATTACTTGTTCTTATTTTAAATGTACAAAGTAGTGGAATATACTAACATTTATTCATCACAAAATATGACTGTGGCTCGATCATAACAAAATAGTTTTGATTTCTCATTACTTCCACTGACCTTTCACCTCAGTGATGTAACACCATTTCTAGTTCTCATAAGGCACATGCATTCTACTACCATTTATATGCTTATGTGGTAAACCTTGTTACATAACATGTTTAGCTGATTTTAAAACTCGTGATACTGCTAGAGATTTTAACTGACAAACTGTAGGAAAACCCAAAATATTTTTTTTATTTAACATTTGTGTGTAATTTTGCTAGACTTCAATTAAATGTATATACTTTAATTTTTGCACAGTACCGTAAGATTACATTATCATGTGTATAAATATACAGAATATATTATAAAATAATCTTAATAATCAGGTTTTCTCCCTCAGCTTAATTGTTTTTATTAATAGGTACCAGTTTGATAATGGTGAAGTACGAAAACATTAATAAATTCATCAATCATTAAGTACACGTGTTAAAAAAATTTGATTGGTTACACAAAATGTGTCAGAATAACTGTGTCAATAGAGGACCGTCATGTGTTGGGTTAAAGTTAACACAAAATGTATTGCCCCCGAGTGTAATTTCTGACACATTACTTATTGTGTACAAACTACACTGTCAGTAGCAACACTGCTATTGATATGAACATAATGTAGTTTAAGACTATACCATTTTATTATACTTTGTTTCACACTTGAGAACCTTGAACTGTTGATTTACCTTATTTTTAATGCTTGGCACAGTTAAGGCAAGAATGTGAGTAAAACATATGTGGACATGAAATGGTGATGCAAAAAACACTTATATAAACTGTTTATTTGGATGAAAAAGCTTATTAAATGTTGGCTTCAATTATATTTAAGTACTGGAGAAGACTTTGCCTGTAAGATATATGTAATACAGTTCACAGTTTCCTTTCAAATATCTTTCTTACTCATTTCACTCAACATTTCCTTACCTTACATGTAGGTTGAGTCTTGACTGGAGCTGAGTTTCCCTCCAATTTGCTCTTCCTGTGGGTGGAGTCCAGGGGAGGAGCCTTTGTTTCCCTCCAAAAGGCTTACACACTTGTAATACCTAATACAAAGATATAATTAATGATAAATTCATAATAAATACAATTAATAGCAATTGCAAAAAATATATATTCAATTTTAAATTAAATAAAAATTTAAATTAGCTGGTAGCATTTTTGTCTGATATAAGAATGATTTTAGATAGGAAGCCAAAGTGTTTTTCTGTTTATTATTTTTATTAGATGCCAAGCACAAAACGCGTACAGCTAAGAGAAGACCTCATTTTTGTTTTACAGTGCCCCATAGGAGCCACAAAAAATACCTAAAAAACAGTAAATCCATAACTTATGAATGAAAAAGTGGAAATGATACAAGCAAATTGACTGGGGAAAAAGAAATATCTAACATTAAGAATAAAAACCCACAAGACTAATATATGTAATAAGAAACAAATGTCAATAACTTGAAATTCAGATTGATCTTGCTCAAAAGTGTCTTTCAAAAGAACATTTTAAGATGCATTCGGACTTTTGGTTGTTTTTTACATGTAAACAGTAAAAAGTCAAAAGCTCAATCTGTTGCCATCAACCATTTCTATAATTTACTTCCATTTAATAAAATGACTTATTGAAATTTTAACTTATCTGCATGAGTTATTGACATTGCAACTCAGAGTTGTGAAGTCAATTTAAAGAAATGTCAGTTTAAGTGTGTTAAGAAAGTGACTTTTAAAACGGTAACTGTATAAGCAAGTGACTAGTAGTTTAATCAACTTTCATAAGTTTAAAAAGTGGGAACATTGTAGAGACATCAACTGGCCCCCTCCCAACAAACGCCATAGCTGGCCCCCTCTTTTTTAAAATATCTTTTAATTCAAATATTTTTCTATAAATTTAAAAAAATGTAAAAACGTATATAATTTGCTATTAAAATAAAATTAAAAGAAAAAATACATTAACAAATGTATAAAATATCTCCCTCCTTTTAAAATTAAAAAATCGAAATAAACAAAATTAATATATATATATTTTTTTTTTTTATGTCAAAAATAAAAATACAAAATAAATTAATTTAAAGTCATGTTTAATAATTTTTTACAATAAAAAATATTAAAGTCTCTCTTACATCATACCTGGATGCCTTTGTACATCATTATCAGGCTTCTGAAAGGCCTATCATTAATTTAACGTGGGTGTATTAAAAGAAGGAGATATCTAAACATATACTGGGCCACGAGGACAGGACAAAAAACACTCACCTCCAGACTGGACAGCAAACTTCTGAAAACCAGCGGGATGCGGTGATGGACAGGTCATCTCTGGTGTGGAGGACAAACATTTCACTGTGACAGGAGGAGAAAAACACAGTTAAAGCCTAAACATCACATACCTGAACCCTGCCTGTTCACATAGTCTGGTTCTATAAGTGAAGGGGACGGACTGAAAACCACATCCAACCCAAAATTATCCCGGGTCAGTAAAATACTAAAGCGGGAAGAAACACATGGGTTCTGCAATATACAGTAGAGTTACATTCTAAAATAACTAATAATTTATGTTTTAACCACAAACACGTAATTAAAATGTGTAGCGTTGAACGTAATAATCCCACATATGTTATGCATTGGAAAACGACTCCTAATATTTTTGTGGTAAAGTTGCACCGTTTATGCGGTTATGTTAAATATGGCAACGTGGGGTTTTTTTTTTCACATTTGCGGGGAGTTATGTTTGTGGCTAAGACTGTGTTAGTGATGCACGCGCTGACAGGAAGTGAACGGGTGCTCGCGTTCGCTATCGTTTGAGTTAAACGTTAAAATAACTTGGTAAATACGCTTTATTACTGACTGCCCGTGAAGGTAACATCCTATACTACAGTATGGAAAGAGCGAGAAAGTTAAGTTCGGACAGTGGAAGCTCCGTAAACTAGGTTCAAATGACTCGTATGGTGTTACAGTTTGCCTACCAATGACATTGGTTTTTAACACGGAAATAAAAGCAGGTGTTCGAGTATGAAGAGCATTGACGACATTTTTAAAAACGCGGGCTGAGAAGCGGTTCGGTTCCGGTCCTTTCAAATACATTTATTATTGTCCGAGCTGCAGGAGGGTTGGTTAAAAAAAAAGCGTTCGGTTGCGGGTAGTTTATACATAGACCCGGTACACATTTGCGCTCCGTTATCTCCTGTTCGTTTTTTTTCTAGCACGGCTCTACAGCAGAGTATGTTTAAAACTAGACATTGTTTATGTGGACTTCATACAGGACACTTCCACACACACATACACACACGTACGCAGATAGACTTCACTCACCTGGTGGCGAACTGGACTAAACTGAATCCTTTCCTCATCACCAGTTATATATCCTAAATTGGCGGGCTTCATAGATCACATGAGCGGGCGTGGGTGGAGCTTAAGTGTATTTAAAGGGAGGGCGGATTACCTGGTTTCTCAGTGTCCGGGGAGGCGGAGATGCTGTCAGTAAGACCACCAGAGGTAAGTAAGAAAAGACCACATTTTCTTCATGTTAGTGATTGTTTGAGCTTGAGTGGCTGTTTGGCTTAAGTGTCTTTATACGGACTTTAATATTTGTTTTCACCTTGAGTGTCTTGGGTTTTGAGCGTTAGTTATTTGTTTGTTGGGTTTTTAGTGTTTTTTTTTTAGAGTTAGTTGGTTGGGTTTTTAGTGTTTTTTTTAGAGTTAGTTGGTTGAGTTTTTAGTGTTTTTTTAGAGTTAGTTGGTTGGGTTTTTAGTGTTTTTTTTAGAGTTAGTTGTTGGGTTTTTTAGTGTTGAATTTTTTTGTGTTTTTAGAGTTAGTTTTTTGTTTATTTGATTTTTAGTGTTGATTTTTTTTAGTGTTTTTTAATGTTTGTTGGATTTTTAGTGTTTTTTTAGTGTTAGTTGTTGAATTTTTTTTGTGTTTTTAGAGTTAGTTGTTTATTTGATTTTTAGTGTTTTTAGTGTTTGTTTGTTTTTTTAGTGTTGATTGTTTGTTGGATTTTTAGTGTTAGTTGTTTTTTTGATTTTTAGTGGTTTTTTTAGTGTTAGGTTCACACTTGAGAACCTTGAACTGTTTTACCTTATTTTTAATGCTTGGCACAGTTAAGTCAAGAATGTGAGTAAAACATATGTGGACATGAAATGGTGATGCAAAAAACACTTATATAAACTGTTTATTTGGATGAAGAAGCTTATTAAATGTTGGCTTCAATTATATTTAAGTACTGGAGAAGACTTTGCCTGTAAGATATATGTAATACAGTTCACAGTTTCCTTTCAAATATCTTTCTTACTCATTTCACTCAACATTTCCTTACCTTACATGTAGGTTGAGTCTTGACTGGAACAGAGTTTCCCTCCAATTTGCTCTTCCTGTGGGTGGAGTCCAGGGGAGGAGCCTTTGTTTCCCTCCAAAAGGCTTACACACTTGTAATACCTAATACAAAGATATAATTAATGATAAATTCATAATAAATACAATTAATAGCAATTGGGTTTTTAGTGTTTTTTTTTTTAGAGTTAGTTGGTTGGGTTTTTAGTGTTTTTAGTGTTTAATTTTTTTTGTGTTTTTAGAGTTAGTTTTTTGTTTTTTTAGTGATTTTTAGTGTTGATTGTTTTTTAGTGTTTTTTAATGTTGATTGTTAGATTTTTAGTGTTTGTTTTTTAGTGTTTTTTAATGTTGATTGTTGGATTTTTAGTGTTTTTTAGTGTTAGTTGTTGAATTTTTTTTGTGTTTTTAGAGTTGTTTATTTGTTTTTTAGTGTTGATTGCTTGTTGGATTTTTAGTGTTTTTTTAGTGTTAGGTTCACACTTGAGAACCTTGAACTGTTGATTTACCTTATTTTTAATGCTTGGCACAGTTAAGGCAAGAATGTGAGTAAAACATATGTGGACATGAAATGGTGATGCAAAAAACACTTATATAAACTGTTTGTTTGGATGAAAAAGCTTATTAAATGTTGGCTTCAATTATATTTAAGTACTGGAGAAGACTTTGCCTATAAGATACATGTAATACAGTTCAGTTTCCTTTCAAATATCTTTCTTACTCATTTCACTCAACATTTCCTTACCTTACATGTAGGTTGAGTCTTGACTGGAGCAGAGTTTCCCTCCAATTTGCTCTTCCTGTGGGTGGAGTCCAGGGGAGGAGCCTTTGTTTCCCTCCAAAAGGCTTACACACTTGTAATACCTAATACAAAGATATAATTAATGATAAATTCATAATAAATACAATTAATAGCAATTGGGTTTTTAGTGTTTTTTTTTTTAGAGTTGGTTGGTTGGGTTTTTAGTGTTTTTTTAGAGTTAGTTGGTTGGGTTTTTAGTGTTTTTTTAGAGTTAGTTGGTTGGGTTTTTAGTGTTTTTTTAGAGTTAGTTGGTTGGGTTTTTAGTCTTTTTTTAGAGTTAGTTGGTTGGGTTTTTAGTGTTGAATTTTTTTGTGTTTTTAGAGTTAGTTTTTTGTTTTTTTAGTGTTTTTTAGTGTTTGTTTTTTAGTGTTAGTTTGTTTTTTAGTGTTTTTTTTAGTGTTGATTGTTGGATTTTTAGTGTTTTTTAGTGTTTTTTAGTGTTAGTAGTTGAATTTTTTTTGTGTTTTTAGAGTTAGTTGTTTATTTGATTTTTAGTGTTTTTAGTGTTTATTTGTTTTTTAGTGTTTTTAGTGTTGATTGTTTGTTGGATTTTTAGTGTTTATTTGATTTTTAGTGTTTTTTTAGTGTTAGGTTCACACTTGAGAACCTTGAACTGTTGATTTACCTTATTTTTAATGCTTGGCACAGTTAAGGCAAGAATGTGAGTAAAACATATGTGGACATGAAATGGTGATGCAAAAAACACTTATATAAACTGTTTATTTGGATGAAAAAGCTTATTAAATGTTGGCTTCAATTATATTTAAGTACTGGAGAAGACTTTGCCTATAAGATATATGTAATACAGTTCACAGTTTCCTTTCAAATATCTTTCTTACTAATTTCACTCAACATTTCCTTACCTTACATGTAGGTTGAGTCTTGACTGGAGCTGAGTTTCCCTCCAATTTGCTCTTCCTGTGGGTGGAGTCCAGGGGAGGAGCCTTTGTTTCCCTCCAAAAGGCTTACACACTTGTAATACCTAATACAAAGATATAATTAATGATAAATTCATAATAAATACAATTAATAGCAATTGGGTTTTTAGTGTTTTTTTTAGAGTTGTTTTGTTGGGTTTTTAGTGTTTTTAGAGTTTGTTGTTTTTATTTGATTTTTAGTGTTTTTAGAGTTTGTTGTTTTTATTTGATTTTTAGTGTTAGTTGTTTGTTTGTTGGATTTTTCGTGCGTTTTACTGTGATTTTTTGTTTGTTGGATTTTTACAGTTTTTTAATGTTCTCTGTTTGTTGGATTTTTTGTGTTTTTTTTAGTTAGTCGTTTCTTTGATTTTTAGTGTTTTTTGAGTTTTGTTGGGTTTTTAGTGTTTTTTGAGTTTGTTGTTTTATTAGATTTTTAGTGTTAGTTGTTTGTTTGTTGGATTTTTCGTGATTTTTTTTGTTGGATTTTTACAGTTTTTTAATGTTAGTTCTGTTTGTTGGATTTTTTGTGTTTTTTTAGAGTTAGTCATTTCTTTGATTTTTAGTGTTTTTAGAGTGAGTTGTTTTTTTATTTTTAGTGGTTTTTAGTGTGAGTTGTTTGTTTTTTAGTGTTTTTAGAGTTTGTTGTTTTATTTGATTTTTAGTGTTAGTTGTTTGTTTGTTGGATTTTTCGTGTGTTTTACTGTGATTTTTTGTTTGTTGGATTTTTACAGTTTTTTAATGTTAGTTCGGTTTGTTGGATTTTTGTGTTTTTTTAGAGTTAGTCGTTTCTTTGATTTTTAGTGTTTTTAGTGTTTGTAGGATTTTTTGTGTTTTTAGAGTGAGTTGTTTATTTGATTTTTATTGTTTTTAGAGTTTGTTGTTTTTATTTGATTTTTAGTGTTTTTAGAGTTGTTTTATTTGAGTTTTAGTGTTAGTTGTTTTGTTGGATTTTTCGTGTGTTTTACTGTGATTTTTTGTTTGGATTTTTACAGTTTTTTAATGTTAGTTCTGTCTGTTGGATTTTTCGTGTTTGTTAGAGTTAGTAGTTTCTTTGATTTTTAGTGTTTGTAGGATTTTTTGTTTTTAGAGTGAGTTGTTTGTTTTTAGTGTGAGTTGTTTATTTGATTTTTAGTGTTAGTGTTTGTTTATTTGATTTTTACAGTTTTTTAATGTTGTTTGTTTGTTGGATTTTTAGTGTTTTTATTGTTTGTTTATTTGATTTTTAGTGTTAGTTATTTGTTTGTTGGATTTTTAGGTGGAGTCTCGACTGAAGCTGGGTTTCCCACCAATTTTTTTTCATGTGGGTTGAGTCCAGAAGAGGAGTCTTTGATTCCCTCCAAAAAGTGGACACTTGCAATACCTAATAAAATATAATTAAAAATAAATATATACAATGAATGAAAATGTCAAAAAAGATTGAGAAGAGGAAGATAATTTTTAATGAAAAAAGTAAAATTAAAGAAAAAAATAAGTTAAAAAAATGTTTAAAAAGAAAATTTATATATTCAAAGAAAAACCTCCCTCTTTTTTAAAATAAAATGTTTAAAATAAAATGTTTAAAAAAATCAATTATTTTTTAAAATGTAAAAACGTATTTAATTTTTTATTAAAATAAAAAATAAAAATAAATATAAAAATATATCCCTCTTTTTAAAGTAAAAAAAATATTTAAAATAAAAATTAAATGTAAATAATAAAAATACAAAATAATTTAAAGAATTGTTTATTATTTTATAACAAATAAATAAATGTGTGAGTCTCTCTCACACATCATACCTGGAAGCCTTTTACATCATTAGAAGAGCTTATTATTAATTGAATTTAGGTGTAATAGAAGGAGAAATCTAAAACACGCAGGACGCATGCCCACACATATGGCAAGCCAAAGCATTCACATAGACACGCATTGTTTATTATATCAAGTGTTACAGAACGCGTTCTAGTACACGCACAAAATACAATAAACAAACGTAAGAATAGACTAAAGTTGAATAAGATTTTCTCCACCAATTAATTTGTAGTGCTTCCAGCCAATCACTGGCCAACACAATGAGTCCAGATAAGCTGAGCACTGATCTTACCCTTCCTAAAAGAAGTGCATTCACTCAATGTTTAATTTTTGCTAAATATTTTGACTTTTCCTTAATCAATCTACTTTATCTTGTTCAACTTTAGTGTGTCTATTCTTACAGGGCTTTTTTTTTATTGTATTTTCAGGTTTCATGCAAAGGGATAGAATAAAGTGAGATGCCGTTTCATACTTTATTAATAAATAAAGCAAAATGTGAATTGATTGGTCATATTTTGATTATATGTCATTCGAGGTTACATTGGCTGAGATGACACACTTGGTGAAGTCTGAAAAGATGGTGAAAAAATATATAAGAGAATGGCTCAATGACATCATTCCGTCTGTATCATGTGACCCTGTTTGCTGACATGATAGTTTTGTGAAGCAGTGCTGTGGACATGTCCATCGTTACTATTATGTAAAATATGTTGTTTATTTACCTAATTATTTTATTATTACTCAACAAAAGCACATAAAACTGAATCTTTAATCAGATTTTATTTGTTATATTTGTCAAGAAGGTGAAACAAAAGAAACATTTATGCGATAGAGATCTATTTGCAATAATATTTGCACACATATGATTAGTTACAGTTTTTCTCAGGACAAGTATAATTCAGACCTGCATTCAGGATTTCAAGTTTTTAATTTAACATGTCATACGTGCGATTGACAGGACCATTGACACCTTTGGTCTCCCTTGCTCTTTGTTGTACTCTTGAAATTGACACTTGATGCACATAGTAATATGCATAACCATGTTCATATTTATATTACCTCCAAGCTATATTTTTATTCATATCTTTCTCTATATTCTTATTTATACTTTACTTACTTTATACTTTACTTATTCTTCTAATCTTTCTTATCTTGTATATTTTTGTATATAGTTATATTTGTATAGTTGTATATTTGTATAGTTATATTTTGCATCTTTGCACGGTCTTAAGGGAGTGTCGCTCCCATTTCACTGTAGATTGTCATCCACATGTGACAAATAAAGAATTCTGACTCTGACATATTTCATCTTCTATTGTTTTGCACCTTTCACTTGCATTGAAGATTAAACTGTATTCTTATCATCCATCGTCTTACTTCGCCATCTAGTGGCAAAACATGCAACCATACAGCCAGCTCATTTGTTAGATTAGCACAACAAAATAAGAATTAAAATACAATTTAAAAAATCGCAAGAATAGACACATTAAGGTTAAACAAGTTAAATAAAGTAGATTAAGGAAAAGTAGAAATATTTAGCAAAAAGTAAACATTGAGTGAAAGCACTTCGCTTGTGAAGGGTAAGATCAGTGCTAAGCTATTTTAGACTTGTTGTGTTGGCCAGTGATTGGCTTAAAGAACTACAAATTAATTGGTGGAGAAAGTCAGTGGGAGATCATTACCATATAGAATGCATGACAGTGTGCTATCACAAGCCATGTGTCACATTTACACCAGTGCATAGCGCGTTAAAACTGACATTTTATCCATAAAAAAACAGGTGTTTTTACCAAGAGAACGCATGTAGAAGATGGGCCTTTTCCCAATATGATAATAATGTCCATCCTTTTCTTCAGCCAATGCATTTGAAGTGTTTGCACCCAATCGCTGATCAACACAGTCAGACCAGAGCAGTTGAGTACAGTGAACTCCGCTGAGATTGTAGTAATGTTGTCATACTGTTACTTTTAGGAATATAGCATATAAATGCAATTCACTGTTTTTAATTGTTTCATGTTATGATATAGTGGTGCACCATGTCTGTGTGGACAGAAATACTAACTTTCTTTAAAATGATGTGCAGGAATGTACAGCCTGCAGATAGCTCTTTCAATCTGTAGATGGCGCCACACAATATGGAAGAGGCTCCAGTAAGAGAGTGAACTTTTTTTATTTTAATATTTATATATTTTTTAAATATTCATGTGTTTTTTTTTACAGCATGTTCAAAAAAAATAACAGATTGAAAGCAATTGTTTTTTTCCCCCACAGGATTGAAAATGTTTGAACAAACTGTATGAAGTAGGTTAACACAAGTATAACAGTAAGGAGGCAAACAAAATATATAAAAAAAAATACATAAATAATAAAAAGAAAGTAGAGTTCGAAGTCACTGACTGTAAAAATTGAATGAGGCTTGTAGCTGTTTTGCTTAGGTTTTTTTCTTAATAATTCAAATTCATTTAAATAGGCAGAGAATACAGGTTTGATCTTCATAAATTACATTTGGGAATGAATTGCTTAATTGGTAAAATATGTGTGTTGTAAAAATTTTCTCTTTTTGAATCTTTGAATGACAAACCAAATTCGATGTCAGTGAAATGCAAATGTGGTCTCTGAATGGAAGGGAAAGTCATCCAGCTGGTTTAGTTAAGGTCCAAAAGAAGCAGTTTCTTACAGAATCGTAACATTGTGAATAAGACAAGTGGATTTATTATATATATGCCAGGACAAGACTGACCGAAGGGATCGAGGATGTTCAGTAAACATCAGAGGTGGTCAAAGTATTCACATTATTTACTGAAGTAGAAGTATAGCTACTTGTGTGAAAAAGTACTCTGGTAGAAGTACTGATTCAACTCTGCTTCTGATGTAAAAAGAAAAAAGTACAACTAAACTAATAAAAGCAAAACTGAGTAACTGACTCAATCAAATTATCTACACAGTATTTCACTTTTAAATGGTTTTGAAACTTTTCTGATTTTATTTTCTGAAGTATTATTGCATCCATGGCCAAAAAAAGCAGTTTTACTTTAGTAATTTATTAGTTTAGTTGTACTTTTTTCTTTTTACATCAGAAGCAGAGTTGAATCAGTACTTCTACCAGAGTACTTTTTCACACAAGTAGCTATACTTCTACTTCAGTAAATAATGTGAATACTTTAAACACCTGATGTTTACTGAACATCCTCGATCCCTTCGGTCAGTCACATCTGTCTTGTCCTGGCATATATATAAAAAATCCACATGTCTTATTCACAATGTTATGATTAAGTTACACTTTCTGTAAGAAACTGCTTCTTTTGGACCTTAACTAAACCAGCTGGATGACTTTCCCTTCCATTCAGAGACCACATTTGCATTTCACCGACATCGAATTTGGTTTGTCATTCAAAGATTCAAAAAGAGAAAATTTTTACAAAACACATTTTACCAATTAAGCAATTCATTCCCAAATGTAATTTATGAAGATCAAACCTGTATTCCCTGCCTATTTAAATGAATTTGAATTATTAAGAAAAAAACCTAAGCAAAACAGCTACAAGCCTCATTCAATTTTTACAGTCAGTGACTTCAAACTCTACTTTCTTTTTATTATTTATGTATCTTTTTTTATATATTTTGTTTGCCTCCTTACTGTTATACTTGTGTTAACCTACTTCATACAGTTTGTTCAAACATTTTCAATCCTGTGGGGAAAAAAAAACAATTGCTTTCAATCTGTTTTTTTTGAACATGCTGTAAAAAAAACATGAATATTAAAAAATAAATAAATATTAAAATGAAAAAAGTTCACTCTCTTACTGGAGCCTCTTCCATATTGTGTGGCGCCATCTACAGATTGAAAGAGCTATCGGCAGGCTACACATACAGCACATCATTTTAAAGAAAGTTAGTATTTCTGTCCACAAAAACATGGTGCACCACTATTTCATAACACGAAACAATTAAAAACAGTGAACAGCATTTATATGCTATATTCCTAAAAGTAAGAAACAGGCTTTGTGACAGTATGACAACATTACTACAATCTCAGCGGAGTTTACTTCAAAACTGATCTGTACTCGACTGCTCTGGTCTGACTGTGTTGATCAGCGATTGGGTGCAAACACTTCAAATGCATTGGCTGAAGAAAAGAAGGATGGACATTATTATCATACTGGACAAATGCTCGTTTTTTTTACGTGCGTTCTCTTTGTAAAAACGCCAGTTTTTTTACGGGTGAAATGTCAGTTTTAACGCATTAAGCACTGGCGTAAATGTGACACATTTGGCTTGCGATAGTGCGCGTGCCTGAACGCGTTCTGTAACACGTGATTTAATAAACACAACGTGTGGCAATGTGAACACTTTGGCTTGCCATAACACACACACACACACACACACTCACTCACTCACTCACTCACTCACTCACTCACTCTCTCTCTCCTTCAGACCGGACGGGAAACCGGTGAATCCCCAGCGGGACGCGGTGATGGACGGGGGGGGTCTCCGGTGTGGACTCACCCACCAGACAAACGCTTCACTGTGACAGGAGGAGAAAAATACAGTCAACGCGGGAACATCCACATACCTGAACCCTGCCTGCTCCCATAGTCTAGTTCTACAGGTGAAGGGGGTCGGACTGAAAACCACATCCAGCTCAAACTTATCCCAGGTCAGTCAAATACTAACGCAGGAAAAATATCTGTTCTAAACGTTACGTTCTAAAATAGCAGTGCTTCCTAAATTACACCAGCACGTGAAATGTGCCACAAGGGGAGAAAATACACTGGACAAGGTGTATACTAACATCTAAAATGGCTATAGAGCCAGACAGCTACCTCATCTGGATCAGTCTGACCACATGTCCCTGCTCCTAACACCGGCATATACACCCATCAGGAAGAGCGCCCCCATCATAACAAAATCTGTGAAAACATGGCCGGAGGGCGCCATGGAGGGGCTTCAGGACTGCTTTGTGGAAACAGACTGGTCGGTCTTTGAAGACACAGACCTGGAAAAACACACAACAGCAGTCCTAGGCTACATCACCCACTGTATAGACACGGTCACGGAGGACAAACGGGTCCGTGTCTACCCAAACCGGAAGCCCTGGATGACTAAAGAAGTGCAAGCTCTACTCCAAGAGAGAGACAAAGCCTTCAAAATAGGAGACCAGGCACTCTACAGTGCAGCCAGAGCCAAGCTAAAAAGAGGGATTAGTGAGGCCAAGGCAGACTACAAGAACAAGATCGAGGACTGCCTACAAAGCAATAACACCAGGAAAGTATGGTAGGGAATACAGCACCTGACCAACTTCAGATCCACCAAACCCACGGCTGACGGTGACGCCTCCAGAGCAGAGGAGCTGAACGGCTTCTTTGCTCGTTCCGACAGCCACCTCAACACCCCCTCGACAACCCCCTAGACAACCCCCCACTCTGACCACCCCACCAATGCTCTACAGCAGCCACACTCTCACAGTGGAGGAGCACGAGGTGAGAGGCATGCTGAGGAGAGTGAACCCGAGGAAAGCCACAGGCCCAGACGGTGTTCCAGGACAGGTTCTGAGAGAGTGTGCAGACCAGCTGGCTGGAGTCTTCACCAAGATCTTCAACCAATCACTCTCTCAGGCCGTCGTCCCACCATGCATGAAGACCTCCACAATCATCCCGGTGCCAAAAAAGAACAATATTAGCTGCCTGAATGACTACCGCCCGGTAGCACTCACACCCATCTTCACCAAGTGCTTTGAGAAACTCATCAGAGCACACATCACCTCAGCCCTACCCCCCGATTTTGACCCTCACCAGTTCGCCTACAGGGCCAACAGGTCCACGGAGGACGCCATCGCCACAGCTCTGCACTCCACCCTGAGCCACATGGAGCAGAGGGGGAGCTACGCAAGGCTGCTCTTCGTGGACTACAGCTCGGCCTTCAATACCATCATCCCGGAGAGACTGGTGGCCAAACTGACAGACCTGGGAATTCCAAGCTCCATGTGTAGCTGGATCTTGGACTTCCTGTCTGAACGTCCCCAGAGGGTGAGGATGGGCTGCCACACCTCCTCCAGCCTAAGCCTCAGCTCCCCACAGGGCTGCTTGCTGAGTCCCCTCCTATACTCCCTCTACACATATGACTGCACCCCCGCACACTCCAGCAACTCCATCATAAAGTTTGCTGATGACACCACCGTGGTGGGGCTCATCTCAGGAGGAGACGAGTCGGCATACCACGACGAGGTGGAGAGGCTGGCAGGGTGGTGCGCGGACAATAACCTGGCCCTTAACACCTCCAAGACCAAGGAGCTGATTGTCAACTTCAGGAGGAAGAGGACAGACCTTCAGCCCCTGGTCATCAGCGGCGATGTCGTGGAGAGGGCATCCGACTTCAGCTTCCTGGGCGTCCACCTCAACGACGACCTAACCTGGAGCACCAACACCACAGCGACCATCAAAAAGGCACATCAGAGACTGTACTTCCTGAGAGTCCTCAGGAATAACAACCTGGCACAGGAGCTGCTTGTGTCCTTTTTACCGGTGCTCCATCGAGAGCATCCTCACCTACTGCATCTGCGTGTGGTTCTGGAACTGCACGGCTGCAGAGAGGAAGGCTCTCCAGAGGGTCGTCAACACTGCCCAGAAGATTATCGGATGCCCCCTCCCCCCCTGTCTGAACTTTACAACACCCGCTGCCTGAAGAAGGCCCACAGCATCCTACAAGACCCCTCCCACCCAGGACACTGCCACTTTACACTCATGCGCTCAGGCAGACGGTACAGAGCCATGAGCAGCAGCACCAACAGACTCAGAGACAGTTTTTACCCCAGAGCAATAACTGCCCTGAACACACCTGCACCCCAGCAAAGGTGACTACTTGTATACTATGTATACCGCACTGAATAAGTCTACCTCAATGTTTATATACTGTACATTTGTATTCTACAATGTTTACTTTTTATCTTAATATTTAAATTTGAAGTGCACCTTAAGGAAGGACCGGAAATACAATTTCGTTGTTCTGTAAACATGTTTATTGTAACAATGACAATAAAGGATGTCTAAGTCTCTAAGTCTAACGTAACGCAAAACACGTAATTAAAATGCGTAGCTTTTAACGTAATAATACCTAACATTAATACATTGGGAATGGACTGCTAATAAGTTTGTGGTAAAGTTGTACCATTTGTGCAGTTATACTAAAAAAAAAAGGGAAGCTTATGTTTTAATCACATTTGTAGTGACTTACGTTTGTGGCTGTGACCGTGCCAGCAATGTGTGCGCTGTCCCGAAGTGAGCGCGTGCCCGCGGTGGCTATAGTTTGAGATAAACATTAAAATAACCTGATAAATATGCTCCATTAAGTGAATGTCCGTGAAGGTAACATACAATGTCGTCAGTATTCTACAGTATGAAGGAAGCAAGAGAGAAAGACATATTAGGAGAGTGGGAGCTCCGGTAACATAGAAACAAAAAAGTAAGTTTTGGGACATATTCACTGATATTTTTTTTAAAATGACAAGCAGCTCCCGGTGTTTTCTTTTCCATAGAAACCAGGTTCAATGGCTCTTTGGGTGTTACAGGTTGCCGAACGCAATTACATCGGATTTTGACACGGAAATAAATGCAGGAAGCCTATGTGAGTAAGGTCATTTAATGTTTATAAAGACCGTCGGATATTTTTTAGGGTTAGGTCCGTTCTTTTCAGATACATTTATTACGGTCCGAGCTGCGGGCGGGTTAGCTAAAAAAAAAAAAACAAAAACGCTCGGTTGCGGTTTGTTTATGAAAGACCCGGTGCACATTTGCGCTCAGTTATCTCCTTACCAGCATGTTTGTTTGTTTTTTTCCTTTTTTCGGGATGTCTAGAGTGAAGCGCGTGTCTACCGCAACATATGATTAAAAGTGGACATTCTTTATGTGGACTTAATATACAACCACTTCCCCACACACACACACACGCCCTCAAACACACCTACACTTACCTGGTGCAGACAAGACTAACTCGAGCTGTACCCTCCTCATCGGTTATATACCCAAATTGGCGGGCTTCATGGATCACGTGACACGGGGCTAAACCATTCATGACCCGGAAGAGACATTTATCTGTTTCAGGGATTATTTCTGTGTTTATGTTGGAAGTATGGAATGTAATTAGTGTCATTGTTTCATTGATTGAATATTATTTCAATTTGGGTTATGTGATATGTAAATATTGTTGGTTGTGTGTGAAGTGAAGTTGATTGGGATGATTGTGGGTGGAGCTTATGTGTGTATGACGGGTGAAAGTTTCCCCAGTCAGTTTTGGGAGAGTCATCCTGATTCACACTCAATAACAGGAAGTGGTACTAGTTCAGTTCAGTTTTATTTCGAGCACACAATAATCATCAAAACAATGAAAATAGTCAACCATTCTTTTTCTTGTACTCGAAAAGGAGTGGGAAGAAGTAAAAATTATAAACTCCCACCCCCTTTTTACAAACTAAAATTCAAGTATACTGCGCTAACACACAATATACTTTGTCCTTTTTATCATTACCACAAAAACATCCATAATCATTTATATACACATTAATTACAATTCACTTCATATAATCTGATATGATCAACTAAAGTACTAGTATTGGTAAAGCATTAGTTTGGGGTGAAAGTACATTCACTTTCACCACAAAAACAGTTACATAAACAATAATTACTAGATAGGATCCATAGATATATCCTAACCATGATAGTTGTATTGCAATATGAGATTCATTCCCCTTTTCTTCTGCCTTATATACCTTATATATTCAGCTACTCAGATAATATTCTATATTTTGTTATTATACTTTTTTTATACATCCTTTTGAAAACACAAATTGAAGATGACTTTTTTAGATTCTGATCCAGATTATTCCACAGATGTACCCCCCTAACAGAGACACACTGACTTTTAGAATTAGTTCTGCACTTTACTGTCCTATAAATTTCAGTTCCCCTTAAGTTATAATCACTACTTCTTGGCTGAAACATCTGTTGTAAACTGTAGGGAAGTATGTGGTCATGAGCTTTATACATTATAATAAGAGTGTTGAAGTCCACAAGATCATGTATCTTTAAAGCATTTAATTTAATAAATAAGGGAGTTGTTGGCGCCAAGTATTGTGTCTTAGTAACAATTCGGATGGCTTTCTATTGGAGTAAAAATATAGAATTAATATTTGATTTATAGGTATTGCCCCATATTTCTGCACAGTAGTTTAAATATGCACAATGCACATTAACAGTTTTTTGCCAACCATTAAAAAAAATCCAAAAAGAAGACAAAGAAAGGTGAGTTTCTCAGTTAGTGTAGGAGCTTCAGTGTTTGTTGATTGGAGAATTTCCCATGACCCCATTGCCATTTTGACAGGTGGTGTGCGTCAGCTGCTGGCACGAATCTAGATGAAGACAAAGAAGTGGTTTGTTTGGGAAACACAGGTTTGTACGCATTTTGTCAAGTTCCTGAGACAGTGAGTCATGTTTTTATCTATTGTAGATGCAACAGCAGGAAGAGACTGGTGCTGGTGAGGCATTTGTGGGGAGGGGGGCTTGCGCAGATAGTAGGAACTAATTTAAAAGTGCGGGGTGGGAGTTGGGAAAGGTAAACGCTTGTTGTTTTTTGGAAGGGCTAGCTTGGCTGTTTGTTGGAAGGGCTAGCTTGGCTGTTTGTTGAAGGGAGAAAGCTCTGGTAAGCTAATTGTGGTGTTGGAGTTAACTAGCTTCGGTGATTGTTGCAGGTGACTAGCTTTGCTGTTTCATGGAGGTGACTAGCTTTGCTGTTTCATGGAGGTGACTAGCTTTGCTGTTTCATGGAGGTGACTAGCTTTGCTGTTTCATGGAGGTGACTAGATTTGCTGTTTGTTGGAGGTGAGTCACTTTGCTGTTTGTTGACTAGCTTTGCTGTTTGTTGGAGGGGGCTAGCTCTGCTAAGCTAATTGTGGTGGTGGAGTTAACTAGCTTCGGTGATTGTTGCAGGTGACTAGCTTTGCTGTTTCATGGAGGTGACTAGCTTTGCTGTTTCATGGAGGTGACTAGCTTTGCTGTTTCATGGAGGTGACTAGCTTTGCTGTTTCATGGCGGTGACTAGCTTTGCTGTTTCATGGAGGTGACTCACTTTGCTGTTTGTTGGAAGGGCTAGCTTGGCTGTTTGTTGAAGGGAGAAAGCTCTGGTAAGCTAATTGTGGTGTTGGAGTTAACTAGCTTCGGTGATTGTTGCAGGTGACTAGCTTTGGTGTTTCATGGAGGTGACTAGCTTTGGTGTTTCATGGAGGTGACTAGATTTGGTGTTTCATGGAGGGAGCTAGATTTGGTGTTTCATGGAGGGAGCTAGATTTGGTGTTTGTTGGAGGGAGCTAGCTCTGGTAAGCTATATGTGGTGTTGGAATTAACTAGCTTTGTTGTTTGTTGCAGGTGACAAGCTGTGCCGTTTCATGGAGGTGACTAGCTTTGCTGTTTCATGGAGGTGACTAGCTTGGCTGTTTGTTGAAGGGAGAAAGCTCTGGTAAGCTAATTGTGGTGTTGGAGTTAACTAGCTTCGGTGATTGTTGCAGGTGACTAGCTTTGGTGTTTCATGGAGGTGACTAGCTTTGGTGTTTCATGGAGGTGACTAGATTTGGTGTTTCATGGAGGGAGCTAGATTTGGTGTTTCATGGAGGGAGCTAGATTTGGTGTTTGTTGGAGGGAGCTAGCTCTGGTAAGCTATATGTGGTGTTGGAATTAACTAGCTTTGTTTGTTGCAGGTGACAAGCTGTGCCGTTTCATGGAAGTGACTAGCTTTGCTGTTTGTTGGAGGGGGCTAGCGTTGCTGTTCCTTGGAGGGGGCTAGCGTTGCTGTTCCTTGGAGGGGGTAGCTTTGCTGTTTGAACCAGGCAAAATGAACAAGAAATTGAAAAGAAACACTAAGGTGGTCTAACATTTTTTCCTGTGACTGAATTCATGAAAAGATTAAATTAACTTCTGTAATATTTCTGATTATATATGAGGAGAAATGAAGAAAACATGTTTGATTTCAGTCCTTTAATGTTTTAATTGACAAGAAAAAACATGAAATAAAAATGTGGCCCTGCATGAACACAACAGTACTGTACCGTAGCTTAATAAAAGGATGTGTTGTACCATGTGAACGCCTTTTAAATGACCATGTTGCCGACATGCTTTATGATCCAAGCGATACCAACAGCTACATTACGATGGCAAGTCTTCATTTTTTCCACTCACTGAAATGTACAAGTAAATCTGAAATCAAATACACTTGAAAAGCACATTGTGTCCCAAACAAATACATCATTCAAAGCAACTGTAAACATATTTCTCCATGTGCATGTTGCTTCAACTTTGTATATGCAATACAAAAATACCTATTGACATTTACAAAAAAAAAGAAATAAATTAATATAAACAAATACATATAAATTTAGAGATTTTTTTTTTTTAATTTTCAGAACTGTTACTACAGATTAATGTCAAAGGAGTAATGACTGGACTTATTTACACTGCATTATGATTTATAAAACACTATACAACAGTAAACATGAAAACATTTGGGATATTTTATACAAGGAAATATAATTATAACACTCAAGGTAATTGGCAAATGGAATCACAGTCATACCTCTACTTACGAAAGACCCAAGTTACAAAAAAACAAAACTTTACCTCAATTTTTCATCTCTGAATACAAAATAAAATTCTATTTACGAAAGGAAACTGAAACCTCAGAGACATAAATACAGCACATTACTATACGTAATGTACGTAGCATCCCATTGGCTACGAGGGAGCTACCCATGATGCTTTTCGTTACCCTTTGACCCTCATTCATCACGGAGCGGTGCCTTGTTTGGCTGCGGCTGCTGTGGCTCTCGGTAACACACACTAATTTCTCCACCTAGACCAGTGCTCTTAGTATCAAAAGTTCAGTTGAACGGTGCAAGAGTATATGACCGGCAGACTATCACCAGCTTAAGAAAAATTAGACTCATAAGCACGGAGACGCGGACCGTTGTACAGAACCTGGTCAGATCCAGCATCTATACCTACACTAACAACAGCTGGTGTTAGCCTGGGTGGGTTAAAATCTAAATTTTCTTTTAACACACATTTCATACAAAAATTGGTAATTTTTTAAAATAATTTTTAAAGGGTTTGAGGGGTAGTATTTGGGGGCCTTGGAATGAATTAGGTCTTTTACATGTATAATGCGACTATTTACGAAAAAATCACGAAAACACTTCTGGAACGAATTAATTTCGTAAGTAGAGGTACCACTGTATATTTAAGACAACTGGAAATTAAATGTCACTGCACATTTTTGGCTGATAAATGCTCTTTTACAAAGAACAAAGTATTGGTTTTTGATGAGCTATGAGTTACTGAGCAACAACAGCGAAACATGTTCAACAATGTGATAAAGTACATTTTAAAGCCATAACGGTAATTTTTTTCCCCCCATTCTTTACCTTCTTCACTACAGATCAGGTTTAAAGTGCAGTCTTGAATGTGAGTCAAAATGCAACTACTTTGTTTTTCCAAGTACAAAATAAAATGCAACATGTAGATTGCAGCTTCAGATAAATGATTGAAAAGAATCACCTACTGGAAAACACTGACGACAGGATCTGTTTTTTGGCTATTACCTGCATACAGTATTTACAGACAAAACCATATAATGACAAATTAAAGTAATAAATCAGCAAATTATTCATGAATTAACATGATGTTATTGCTTTACGGCTTTAAATCTAAGTATACTTTCTTGCCGTTTTGTTTAATTTTTTCCAAACTTTCTTCAAATTGATGGAGAACTTCTTTTCAGTAATGTAAATAAATATATATATATATATATTTTTTTAACATTAATTCAATTCTCTATTCTCGAAAAATAACATCACTTCCTTAAAAATCCCTTAGGAATTGAATAAACTGCACAAAAATGAATGTAAACCAGTAGCTTATTGGGTCAAATGTACTTTTAAAACATTTTTTAATTACAACTGATTTGTAGTGAATTAGCTGAAACATACAAAACTACAGTTATGGCTTATGTGGACCCAGTGTTGATTGATTTGGTTTGAATCAATCTTTATCATATAACAATTAGAATTTCAACCATGAATTTTAAATGAACAGATAATTAAAGTGTGGTGATATTCCCATTTGTCAAAAAAAAACAAAAAACAAAAATCCTAACAAATATTTTCTATAATTCTTTTTTCCCCAAAGCTCCAAAAACTACAAAAAGCTCAACAGTGAACGTGGAGCTGCCCTGGGTCCTGTATGTATATTAGTTGGATTAAATCCTAGGTACGGCAGCTAAAACCAACCACAACTAGCGTACAAACACATCAGTCAGTAAATGGCAAATGAGTTGGTTCAGTTGTTGACAGTGACAGATCCTTGAAACACCAGCCTTTATTCTTTAAATGAACACAAGTGATGGAGTGTTATTGGATAAACTCCTGCCTGAGGCTTTTGTTGTGGCTTCATTTAACATCATTTATCACAGAGTCCAAACACTTGGACCGACACGAGACTTAGTTTTACAGAGGTACTGAAAACTGTCGTCCCCTAAAGCTGGGCACACACTTAATGACATCCTGAATGTGACGTATAGTGGGTGGCATATGCATGTTCTAGTCTTAAAGGGATAGTTCACTATTTTTCATATGAATTTGTATAGAATTAGCGTCTTTACTCTGGTGCACCTACACCGACTTACCCCCCCGACTGTGTCCTGTGAGTCGAGTTCTGGTCTGGTTTTGGTCAAAGCGAAATTAGTCCCGGCAGGTTTCCTGGGGTCATGAAATTAAAATGTGTCTCTTCTCAAAACAGTACGTGTTTGAATGAGTGATTTATTTGCATAACAAAACAGTCATGGAATAAAAACTATTACTTTCTCTTAATAGCGATCAATGCTCGATGTCACTGCGAACAGCTGTGCGCCCTAGCAAACTACTTTCATCAGTTGTTCATCAGTGTTTACGGCCGCTACGTGCAGGCGCACAGCTGTTAGCAGTGACAACGCGCATTGTAGCTCAAAGCAATTTCGAGGTGTCAGTTTTTGTTCCGTGACTGTTTTGTTATGCAAATAAATCATGATTTATTTTGTTGACTCCAGGAAACCTGCCGGGACTACTTTTGCTTTGACCAAAACCGGACCAGAACTCAACTCGTAGTTCACTGTCAGGGGTAAGTCACTGTGGGTACATCAGAGTAAAGACGCTGATTCTATACAAATTAATGTGAAAACTAGTGAACTGTCCCTTTAAGGCTACAGGTCTTATGTAATACTTGACTCTGGTGATATCACATAAGCCTAAACATAACATGAGTAAATGTGAGTAACACAGTTCATGGCATCAACTATAATGTTAAATGCGGCGCTAACGTATCAAGCTAACTCATCTCGTTCAGGTTTCTATGAAAACTGTTGTGTCTAGTTTTTCTCATTTTGTACATGTGTCCAGCTTTAGTCATAATGTGTGTTGTATCATTTAATGTATGTGTTGTGTCCAGTCTTAATCATTATGTGTGTGTGTGTGTGTGTTTTGTACAGTTTTAGTTGTGTGTTGTGTTTAGTGTTCTGCTTTAAGTGGTTGTGTGCTGTGTCCAGTTTAAGTCGTCATGTGTGTATTGTTGTGTGTGTGTGTTGTTGTGTGTGTGTGTGTGTGTATGCTGTGTCCAGACCTAATCTTTAAGTGTGTGTCCAGCTTTAGAGGGAAATTGAGCTTCTATTAACGGGACAAAACTCTTGTTCCACTTTCAAATCAAGCCTTGAAGCTCATAAGAAACTTTGCACGTTTTTTTTTTTTTAATGGATTTTGTTTCATCCACATGACACGGAATGCAGGCGAGGACCTAAACGCCAGAGTATGAGGGTACGGTTCCGTGTTTCAGAATCACACCAGTCAAAACACAAAGCCTCCGTTGGCAAATAGAGCTTAAACGAAGCGGTTGGTACTGGCGCCGCGGTGTCCGTTCCTTACCCGATCAGCCTCCTCATCACGGCGGGTCTGGAGAAAGGCCAGCAGTACTCGTTGGGGACGGGCCCGTTGACGTTGCACTCGAAGAAGGAGAACATGGGGAACCAGATGCGGGCTCGCCGGCTCTGCTGGTAGGCCCGGGTGTTGGCGAGGGTGTGGTAGTACAGGAAGAGTCTGGTGGTGATGTAAAAGGCGATGAAGACGTCGATGGAGTAGTGTTCGTGCGCCGCCAAGATGAAGAAGATGCCGAACAGGTTGAGGACCCAGGAGAGAGTGTGGATGAAGTTCCAGCTCCGTGGAGTATCTGAGGAAAAGAAGTGAACGTAGGAATTATTAAGGGATGAGAAAGAAAAATAGAAAAATGCTTAATAATTATCGATTCAAATACTAGTACGGTGGAAATACACAGTTAAAGGGACAGTGATTAAGAATGAGAATGTACTGGGTCAGTTTTTCAGTCAAATACTAGAGATATTTCAGAAGTCTAATGTCCTATATAATAATAATAATAATAATAATAATAATAATAATATAGAATTCTGAATAATTACAGAGAATATCTGAGCGCTTAGTCCTGCGTGAATGTGCCATGTCTGTGATTTGCTCAGTAATAATTCCACCCCAAATTATTTACTGTGTTGCGTAAATCATTAAATAATCAACTTCTGTTATTTTTTTTGTGTTTCTTGAAAAATAAGGGAAAAAATTACTTAAGGCATTTATTCTTGGATGGTGTGAATATCCAGGAAAAAATACAAATCTATATTAAAGAAATATTTGTATTGAAAATTAGATGTTTTTTAAGAGTTTGTTTAAAGTTAAACTTATAATAAATAGAAATACTGTATCTTCAGTTTATCACAAAGATTCAATATCAAAACACTTGCAAATATTTGTTTTACACTCAACAGGAAGAAAAGGGAAACATGTAAGATAAAATAGAATGAATAAAGCCCAAGTATTAATATGTTAGATGTGGCCGTAAAGTACAACTATAGCAAATGTGCACATGAAAACAACATTTAGTTACCATTCATTCCACCACTGTCCCCAAACCCATGCCTTTCTATTACTGCTGCAGTACCAACAACGGACACTAGATGGCAACAGAGGTGCAACATTCCCCTCACACTTTGCTTCTTCCTGCTTCTTCATGATTTAGCACTTTATCTGTGTGATGTCACAGCTTCCAATAACAGATCGTAATTTCTCTCCATCAGTCTCTCATTGCTCAGGATATGAAAAAGGAAGTGGTTTAAAAACAAATCTTAACACTAGTGAGACTTAAGATTTATGCTTACACTTAAAGATGACATATTTATGCTGATATTGTAATAAATATTTTTAAATTGTGATCTACATTTTCCTACATTTGAAACAGAAAAGATGGGATTGAATTAAAGGTTAAATAAACACCTGGGTTAAACTAGAATGTACAACTTTTCCATTCCTATGCTTGATATTTTTAAATCATTATAGACAAATAGTGTATATTATATTATATTATATTATATTATATTATATTATATTATACAGGGTTCATAAACAGTTTAAACATGACTTTGGCAAATATTCATGACTATGTACTCCTAAAAATGCAAGTCGACTTTAAACAATAAGAATAAAAAGTTAAAGTGTTGTGTTAAAGTTTACCCGCAGAGGTTTAACAATAAAATAAATGACAATGTGTGGTTCAAGATTAAATTAACATTTATGTACACGACCCAGTGAAGCCACACATTGTTAAATCCACACTTTCCTGGCATTTACATTTAATTTGGGCAGATTTTAGTCCATACCGACTTCACCACATGCGGCATGATACATCCTAAGAAGTGACTGAACAGGAAATTAACTGGAAGTTAAGATTATGTGAAATAAAGTTTTAATTCACTCAACTATTTTTTTTTATTATTAATCACACATTATTATGCTGTGTAAATTATTATTATTATTATTATTTTTTTAAATCTGGGACTTTTTCCAAAACTTTCTGTGTCTCTTTACTTTTCCGAAACCTTTCAAGGCCTGGAATTAGCATTTTTCAAATTCCAAAACTTTTCCAGGTTTTTTTTCAAAACGTATGAAGCCTGATTATATTATATTATAAAGTAAAACAAGAGTTCAAGTTCAAGTCTCTATTAACAGTTGCACACCTTTAATACATATATGTAAAGGTCATAAGGTCATTTTTGGCAACCATTAATAAACATTTCCTAAAAATGCTGCGCTATTAAACACGCTGACTGACACAGACACATATGGAGTGTTGGACTTGTCCCTAATCCAGATGTGACTGAGTTTTATGGGATGTTCTATGGGTTGAAGCGGACGTATTTTAAAATGACAGTGACTGAAACCCCAGAAAACACAGATAAAACGTTGCAGATGCACGATTGAGAAACTCCTCAGGCACCCTGCAAAGCTACCATGATATAAAAATAGTATATGAGAGAGACAGACAGACAGACAGACAGACAGACAGACAGACAGACAGACAGATAGATAGAGGGCATCATCAAAGCTGGACTACGGATGCTAAAAACACTCGATTCATAATCACCAGTGAGGAGTTTTCAATATGCAGCAGATGTTGATGTAATGGATGAGAAAAGTGCACATGACCTCAGACACTTGACCTTGTTACCATCATAAAAATCAGAACAGATGTAACGGTTTAACAGCCAGAGGATCAGACTACACAAATGATTTCCACAGGTTGTTTCCAGGGACTTTGGATCTCAGCAAAACTCTTGAAACATGATTCCAGTTGTATGGAAAAGATCAATCCATACTTGTACAAAGGTTTTTTTTTTTTCCCCCCCTCTGTCTCTTTCTCTCTTTTGTTTGATTATCTGCCTTTCTTTTCAGTGTCTGGACATAAAACAAAAATTTTAGTTTGGCATTCAGAGCAGACAACAGATGTATGACATATGTACATATGATGTACTGAATGTGAATGTCTGATGTTGAAATCAATAAAAAAATAAAATGAAATAAAAACCTAATAAAAAAAAGGAAACATGATTTCCAATAGAACTATTTTCCACTGCAGGAACCTCAACTTTACATGGGATTTTTTATTATTATTTTTTTTTATTATCTCACCAAATTTCCAGTGAAATTACCTCTCGATCTGTAAATGTAATTAAATGTTACTGTGGGGAGGGTATAGGACTTTTCAGATTCTCTGAAATTCTTGAGGGGTAGGACTGCGTGCTGATGAAGAAAGCTGATTGGTGGATCACACTTGCAGCATTCCTCACCTACAGTATGTACACTATCAATATTTAGGGCTAGTTTATTCCATTTTTAAAATTGTGTTTTGATTATTTAGGAAAATGGATCAGAAAACAAAAGTAGAGCTGTCAAAAAATACTGCATCAATGCAAATTACTAGCCTATTCACGCTAGACCTACCTGTAGTAGTCTAATTATGCCGAGTGTAACTGTTGGCTAGATTTCCCTGAAACTGGCCGACGAATGACGGTGAAGTATAGAGTCAGAGGGCGGGTTTAACAAAGTGATGCTGCAGACGGAAACAACCATGGAAGAACAACAACAACAAAAGGTGGTGATTTCCTTTTATCAAAGATGAGTGAAGAATGTGAGAAAACGTCAGCAATCTTTACATTTTTTTTTTTTACAGACTGGACAACAGTCCTTAAACTCCATAATCCACCATTTTGTTTAGTCATTCGTAGCTTTCTCCGGACTCCTCCGTGAATTATTATTATTGTTGTATTGATCATTGTTGCACTTTGCACGTTCGAAATAAATCATTCAAATCAAAAATCAAATCAAATTTTGCGGCGCCTATGCCATCCTAAAGATTACGCTGATTGGTTGTAGTACCGTCCTACTGCATACAGAGGATTTGAAAGACAACATTTTAGCCCCGCCCCCCTGACTATGAAACATGACTATAGACCTGTACATGTAATGATTAGGGATAGCGCGGCTAAGCTAACAAATTAACCCATCATCATGATTAATCTGATTACATTTTTTTTAACACATTTAACCCATTATCTGCTGCAGAGAATGACTCAATGTCTCTGCTAATGCATTTCAGGCAGTTTGTCCAGGTAGTTGGTGTTGCATGTACGGACAGAAGACGCCAATTAGCACATTCGAGTATAAAAATCTCCAAGACGGAACAGTTGAACTGACAAAATATGATTAGACACACACTGCAGAATGGAGCTTTCTTTTCATCCAAACACTTTCATCTTAAACTACATTAAGGTAAAATGTACATTAGTCAAGGATTCTGCTAGCATTTGGGCTAATGCATTGTCTAGTTTGTCACAAAAAGGTCAAGTGCAGTTGTATTCCCTTCTTTCTAGTCTGTTAGCTCATGAAAAATAAAATGCAGAATTATTATTATTTTTTTTTAATTATATTAGATTTAAAAGGAATGGTATTTAATTCGGATTAAAAATTGTAATCATGGACAGACGACGAGGCGCATTTGTCCAATAATCCACCAGTCGGTGTGAACACGTTCTGGGTAACGAGCCTGCACCTCATTGAATGGATTTACTAAATGCACTCTAACAAAAATTTTGCCAAATTCCAAGAGAGTGACTAGAAACAACCGAGCCTGATTCGAACCAATTTCCAGAACCTTTGAGGTGGAAATGCAAACCAGACAGATCAGCAGGAATGACTTTACCTCAGTAAATACATTCCTACAAGTAAAAGTTCCTGTGAATACTGATGGAAAAAAGAGGCTAATGTCATTAGCTGGTACTATGTGTGTGTGTATGTATGTGTTTTGCATCACAACACACAAACTGTAGTTGAAGTCATGGTTTAGAAACTGGAATCAACATGACTTTTATAGATTTTGGGGGAAAAACAAGCATCACTGGTACCATTACTGTTACTGCCTGTGGCCACCAAGCTGTTTAACTCCACATTATAACCACATAATTAAAATTACACGCAACATTTTCTTCCACACTTATTAAGTATATTGATAAAACATTGTACTAATTATGTCTAACCAGTGTTTTAATTTGGATATTTGGGATTTTTGTAAACATTCAGAGCTACATATACTGTATATGTTCATACAGTCATGGAGAAAATTATTAGACCACCATTGTTTTCTTCAGTTTTAATGCCTGGTGCAACTAAAGCTACATTTCTTTGGACAAGTAGAACAACAACAAAAATAGCTCATAGTAGTTTAATTTCAGAGCTGATATTTAGACATTTTCCATGGTGTTCTTGGTAACAACCAAAATCACACCAATATCTATGTTATTGTACTGATAAAAACAGTGCTTTTAAATTATTCCACATTGTCTGTTTTAGTCATATGATAAACACAGGGTTACTACTTGATTGCATAACCACTGCTTTTGATGACTTTTGATGGTCTAATCATTTTCTCTGTGACTGTATGTTTGGAGCTTTACAAGCACAGATTTAAATATTTTTCTTTTTTGCTTGTATTGCTCATTTTTTCCCCCCAGCTCCTCTTATTATGCTTGAATGGAGTGACTGTAACACCCAATAATTCCTCCCCTGGGGATTAATAAAGTACTCTGATGATTCTGAAAAAGAACTGGTTCAAGCTCCAGCTACTGTTAATGTTACTCAATGCCCAGATGATGATGCTTCCCAGTCAGCTCACCTTCACTGACCATGACAGGTTTCCATTAAATATTCCCCACTCACTGTCCTTGTCACGCTACGGGATTTACGACCAAGATATAATCAAGCTGCTAATATTTAGATTTTGCCTGTAAATCCCTCACATTACAGGATCACAGGACGGATAATCAGGTCAGACCAGGCTTGATCGGCCCCATTATCCACCGGTGTTGTGTGGGAAACATGATTAGGTCAAGGGAAACCACTCACATTCTGTAACAAAGAAGTTGAGCATGGTCAGGACCACGGTGTGTCCGCTGAACATGTAATCGCCACACGTGTGCACGCCGGTCAGGGTCATCCCGAAGCCGCTCCATATGGCCACGGCGCGCTGTAATTTTGCCCACATGTCACCGTACATCTACGTAGAGAAAGAGGGATGAAACCGTCAGCGCTGCCGTCAGTCACACAGACTTTAGAGGACTGTATTCGGCCGGGATTCGCTGTGCGTTACCTTTCCAGAGCACTGCAGGTGTTGTCCGGGCACTGACAGCGACGTGACAAACATGGTGATGCATCGCAGCATGAACACCGTCCCCATCAGGCTGCACATGCGCCGCAAAAGAATCGACCTGCGTGAAGCACAAACAGTGAACATAGGTCTGTTACGTCCTGGTTTTTAACAGACGAGCTGTAAATATTCAGCGTTCAGTCTTTACCTGTGCTTGTGCAGAAGCAGAACCAGTAGCCAGATGTTACAGAGGATGACCCCACAGGCTTCAGCCATGGCAAACGCCCACGGTATTCTAGGCACACTGAGGAGAAGAAACACCACTATTTAAGAAAGTATGATAAAAAATAATCTGCATTTTTGAGGGATTACTCATTTGGGTGGTTAGGTAAGCAAACATTCTAGTTCATGTAACATATGCTGATTACAGAACTGGATATGTGGAGTTATGTTATATTTATCTGATTATATTATTATAAAACATCACATGACGTCTGGTGTGTTATATGAAATGCTGTTTAACAGGTTTTTTTTTTCTAAAATAAGCAAAGAATAAAAAAAAATAAACCTTTTTTTTTTATGTAGTGCATTTGTAGACTTATGCTGAGAAATAATGAAATGAAAATAAAATAAGTCCTGCAGCGTAAAATACAGTTATTTTAACAGCTCATCTTTTCTTTATTAAAGTGTTATTTGACCAAAATGTCACAGATATTTTATATATGTGTATATAATTTCCATCTGTAGGTAAAAACTAAAAGATGCTGTTGAAAACTCCAGAAGTGGACCTTTATCAAAAGAACAGATGAAACCTAATACAACAGGTGCAGTTTCCTACAGGTCTGACTCATGTAAAATGATAAATCTGCATCTAAAAACCACTCGAGAATGCTAATATGTTCCATTTTGCCAAATAAAACCCTGGCATTTCCCTAAAATCCACTCTCCTAATAGGCCAAAGTATTCCATGAGCAGCTCGGAGCTGGTCATAAACAACGGGTCACACCACAAACTAGGTCAGCGTAAAAGATCTGTTTGAACCAAAGCGAGCCCGTCAGGAATATGTGACGACAATAATAGAAACTTGCTACAAGAAAGTAGGGCAATTATATTGTCCACCATCTGCTGTGATATCCTGACAGGGAATGAAAATATTTTTTTTCCTTGTTGTACTCTCTATTTCTGAGTATTGTGCTGAAAAAAATAAAAAAATAAAAATTGCAACCAGGAACTAAAATAAGGACTGGGGCTGGATAATGGATTACACAGTTGTCCAATATCCCTCATTTTGGTGAATTGTAGAGATGGTGTAATATTATTTTAGATAAAAATTCCCAACTTTATTTTATGCTGATCTGTGCTACATGAAAACAGCTGTTGCTAAGTGAAACACGTGAGAAGTTCATCAAGTTTGACTAAAGTAGCTGTTATTAAACATTATTTAAACCACAATATAATGACTTATAGCAAAATTAGTGGCATTTTAAAGTATTGTTAACATATTGCAATATTTATGTATATTATGTATTAATTGTTCAACAGTGTCATGTCTTGGATTCACGGTCACAACGAGACGTTCGCGACATGTCATGTTCTGGATGTCTTTCATTATCAGCTTGAAAACCCAGTGTTGACCTCAGTGGAACTGAGCATGTGCAGAAGGGAGCATGTAGGTTTGAAGAACAGCAAAAATATTTGGCAAAGTTCAATGATTTAAGAGCAAATATTACTATAATATATTGAATGTATGGGGTGTCCAAAAACCTTTTCCCAAAACTGTATACCCAAGCTTTGTTTTTATATTAAAATACTTAACTTTTTTCATCAACGCATCATGGACTATGAAGAAACAGATGGTGCTAAGATAATTTGCTGAGACTGTCAACTCTGAATAAAACCTACTGGTCATAGAATGATGGCAGATTAAACTCACCTGTCTAAGAAAATATCTGGCAGTGGTGGATATGTGCGCATATCAGGCACCCTCTCATGTACTATGACCATCACGAAGGACGTGAACCCGAACACAAACACCACATAGATGGAGCTCAGAACCGTCTTCCAATACTCCGGGTCCAGGCGCCTGGTTTGCTGCTTGTACTTCCCATTGGTGTACTGGTGGTACTCCTCTCCTACCGGCGCAGTGTCGGTGCTGTCACAGTCTCTTCCCGAGTCTCCATTACAGAGCCAATCCAGACTCCCTCCAGATCCTGTTGGCGAGTGACCATCAAAGGGCAGACCCAGCTCCTCCAGCAAGTCGATGTTCTGCTTCTGAAGTTTGCGGATGGATACCATCAGCCGCTTTATGTCACCCAGAACTTTGAGCTCCAGGGGAGGAGATCGCAGGTCGTACTCGCTGAGGGCGAGCAGGCTGGTCCCATCCAGCCGGTGTTTGTTGCACAGCAGATCCACATAGTCACAGAAACCCTCCTCCTTCAGCCACTTGGCGACGTGTTTGGGCGTCCAGCGTCGGACACTCAGCTGGGTCATTTCCTCCTCGCTCTGCAAACTGAAAAAGAGCTACTTTAATTTTCAATAATATTTCAATGCAGCATCAAAGGTTGAACAATCACATATTAAACAGACACATTCTGAAGCTCACTAAACACTTGCTCTTACAATTATTCCACACCAGATGATTTCTGCAGTTTTAGACGGAGAGACTTTGCACTTTGTAACTGGCGACTCTGTACTCTTACCACAGTGAACAAATCACTGCTACTACAACTCTCACTTACAGATGGTGTGGAACTAAATTGTGAGGCAACTGAATATTCACGTTTCAACTTGCAATGCACTGCATAAGAAAAAAAAAAAAAAAAAAAACAAAGTTCATGCCCTGAGGTCGGTCATACGAATACTTGTATGAAGATGCACTTGTTTGTAAAATCACAGTCTGATTCAAATAACTGAAATTAAAACTAATACAGATGTATATCTTGTACCTACTAAAAGTAGGCACATGCAGTAACATAGAAAAGTTAAAGTTCAGTTACAGGTAAACTCATTAATCAGTATAGTCAACTAATTGGCAACAAAAAGACATTTTACAAACTATAGGCAGAAACTGACTCCTATCAGTTTTCTCATTCAGAAATGCTGGCTTAGTGAGAAAACAGTAAACAAAAACTAAAGACAGCACCTACAATTTTTAAGCATTTTATGCCTAGGTAAATTGAGAAATCTCATCCAGAAATGATTAAATAGTAAGTAATCAACAGACAATAACCTGCAACAATCCTTACTTTTTGAGTAGTTTCAGTTTTTCAAATGTGAGCGCTTGCTGATTTTCTTAGCCTCATTTTTACTAGTTAAATTTATTTGGGTTTTGACTGTTAGAGAATCAATTTAAAGGCAGCCTTTATACACCAGCCATCTACTTAAATACATTTGAATGCCATCAATATGCACTCCATAGTGGCTTCCTGACAAACAAATAAGTAGTCTTATGGAGAAGTAGGCACTATTACCACACTTCACTTCTACTGAATCAGCAAACAGACCACGCAAGAGTGCCACACAGGCAGAAAAAATATTCCTCTTTGAGTCAAAGTTGGTGATAAACAAGTTTGGAGTCATCCGTGAGCTGAGCTTTCAGCACTGGAGCAAATGTTAAGTATGAAGCAAACACTGGCAACAAATTGCAAGGATTGGTTTTCACAATAGAAACCGCACCCTATCCAAATGTAGGTAAAGGATCAGGCATACTGCTCCTTAGACCAGGCTGGAAGGATGGAGATGTTTAGGGGAAAGTATTTGTTACTCATCTTTTGCAGCATACTTGCATCCAAATCCTCACTTTTAGGGTTAACAATAGTTCAACAGATTTGAAAAATGGTCTCCGCTGATATGTTTCAGTCGTGTGATGGCTAACCCGATAAATCACAGCTGTGTTACTCAACAGTTCATATTGTTTCTAGAGAATCCTATCGATCTGCAGTATGAATTACCTCCATCACTCCTGTTAATAACGTGGGTCCTGACGCTAATGACACCACGCGTATTGTTTTCTGAACTAATCTACTTGTTAAACACGTTTTCGCTGTCACATGTCTGGCGTTAAAAACATAAAACCACACAAAGGCATCACCACACCATCAATATAAACGTAACAGGCTAATTCACTGAACGCTAACATTAGCTAGCAGCTAGTTAGCTTGATTAATACGGGAGCTATAAACTCACTCACCCGGAATGAGATGTTACAGAAGATATAGAAACTTATTTGGTCATTTAGCTAGCTATACGGCATGTCACAAAAGTCTGAAGTGTTAGCGTTTGATTTAAAAACACGGGATCGTTCGAAATCATTTCGCCCTGGTTTCGCGGTGGTTAGCATTACTGTTGTCAACACAGCGGTAATGTACCGAAAAGCTGCGCACCGGAAACTCTGGTGGACAGAGGCGCAACAACGGCGGATAACAGTGACACCTGTTGGTGGAGATGAAGTACTGCAGCCTAGTATTTCTACAGTGGAAAACAGGCTCAGTTCACACCTGAAAAATATGTCTTTAAAAATATTCAGGGATTATTATGACAGGGATTATCAAATAATATATTTATATGGATCTTAATTTAATAAAAAATGATTTGTATTAGACAGTTGGAACAAAACTATAAAATGTAATATAAGAAACAGGTAAGATGTGTTATGATCATTCGTATCACATAATCATTATGAAAAGCTCTTTTTTTCATTTTACAGAATACAGAAAAGGTAATGCAATATATTATCAGAACATGATTACAACCATGTTAACTGTGGTTTATAAGTCTCTCATTGAAGCCATACTCACCTTCAATATCTGTTCATAGTACAGTTTCCTTACTTTAAAACAGAAGACCAAACTCTCCCCTCACAGTTAACCAGGCCAGTAAAATCATTGGTCCAGCATTAACCCCCCTGTCAGAACTGTACAGTCAGTCTGTGGTCAGAAACACCACCCTGATCACAGAGGATCCTTCTCACCCCCTCCACCACAGCTTCCAACTGTTGCCATGAGGAAAAAGATACAGGGTTCCAGTGGCCCGGAAAAATATTTACAATTAATCTTTCATTCCCACTGGAATATCCACCCTTAATGCCTGGAAATGAGGGCTCTGTTGTTGTTTTAACTGCCCCCATTGTTCCCTTTTCAGCACTTGATTGCTGCTATTTTTAATGTTCTTAATACTTGTTTTAAATGTTTTTAATACTTTTGTATATGTGCCTTTCAAATATGAATTTCTGTCATTTGTGACAAACAAAGCTTATCTACCCATCCCTACATCTAAATAACTTATAAATGGATATATTTTACCTCACATTTGTTTGTCGGTTAGTTTTTTCAGTAAGATAACTCAAAAAGTTATGGAGGGATTTTGATGAAACTTTCAGAAATTATTGATAATGCGTCAAAGAAGAAACCATTCAATTCTGATAATACATGACATTGCCTTTTCTATATCATGTATGTATGAAAAGACCAACCTTTCCATAGCATAATATGATAATAATCTGTTTTTCCTTTTAATTCCTGGTAATAATATGCATCTTTCTGCTCATTGTACAGTAACATTCCAGTCCAGAGGATCTAATGTCCTTGTCACCACTTTAACACTATATTAGGGAGAGTTTTTCAGGGACAAATACAGCAAGGACAAGTGACTGAACCTAAACTTTTAAGCTGTGCTTTATAATACAGTGAAGGTTGAATATAAAATAAGACGCGCATACAGTTGATGAACATAGAGAATATAGGCCAGAGTTAATTTTAGACCTCCTACACCTGTTCTTGTCTGTACCAACATGTTTGTAGTGAAACCTCAGGCAGGGAAAACAAATGTGAGTCTAGAAAAAAAATGAATGAGTTTAGTTAATAATTATGGAAAATAATAAGGTTAACCTTGACACTCCTTCTGTTAAAGAGCTGATGAAGGTTTTATATGGAGGGAAAAGGTTTGGAAACCGTGTGGATGAAGTGTGGCCAAACCTTTTCCTCGGAGACATGTAAGTATTAAAAAATAAAGTCAGATTTATTCTCATATGTTTGTGAGGAAACAAATGGAAGTATACATTTCTAGCAAGGAACAGGTTTCCCTTTTTCTGATGCGCTCGCTTTTCTTTTAGTTGTATATACATGCTCTGACTGAGTAACATCAAGAGGTAGGACAAGATAAGTTCTTTTTAACTTCATCCTACACCCTGTTGAACATTGGTGTAGTTATCTAGGATGCTAAAGAGGTTTTTTAATTTCTGCTTAAACACTTTGTTTTACTTATTTTATTTTTACCCGTTCGAATAAACAAATAAATGAAAATGAAATGAAATGAAATGAGGATAAATCAGTTTTTTTTTTTTTTTGGTTTGTGCAGGTCAGTGGCCAACGACCGCTACAGTTTGTGGAAGCTGGGGATCACTCATGTTGTGAACGCAGCACATGGGAGGATGTACTGTCAGGGCAGTCATGACTTCTACGGATCCACAGTGGATTATTATGGGGTGCCTGCTGACGACTCGCCGTCCTTTGACCTCTCTGGCTATTTCTTCCCCTCCGCGGAGTATATTCAGACTGCACTCGACACAGCTGGTGGTAAATAGCCATCATTTTTGTGTTTTACTGCAGACTGTGCAGGCTTCTGTGCAGCTGTCGCTTTATGCTCAATGTTCTTCTCTTCTTCCTCCTCCTCGTCTTCGTCGTCTTCGAGGGAGGGTTTTTGTGCACTGTGTCGTTGGAGTGAGCAGGTCTGCCTCTCTAGTCCTGGCCTATCTCATGATCCACCATCACTACTCCTTATTAGAGGCCATTCAAAAGGTGAAAGAACGCAGATGGATTTTCCCAAACACAGGCTTCCTGAAACAGCTGCGAGCTTTGGATATGAAACTACGTGAAACATAGTGACAATCCTGCCAGTTCATTTAAACCCACTGCCCTCCACAAAGGACATGTCAAGAGAGTAAAAAAAAAAAGAAAAGTCTTGTTTCATTCAATTCATCAAGTGAAAGGACATTTTAAATAGAAAATGAAGTAAAGTTAAGAGAATATATCTTTGTCTTTGAATGTTTTAGCTAATAATATTGAGGTAGATTTGGTGAAACAGACAGTAAGACAATTATTAAGTCTAAGTTTTAGTGTTTTTTTCTACTTTAAAGGCCAAATAATCTGTTTCAGTGGCTACGTCTTAGTCGTGTGGTTCATCAAAATTAAGGTTAAGCCTTTCTAAAATGAGCACATTTAATTATATTTCAGAAAAAGTAGGTTTATAAGACCTGCTCTTCAGTTTAAAGGTTCAATCCCTGACTAGAAACACAATCAAGTTTTACATTTTTAAGAAAAAAAAGCCACTAGGGTTGAAAGTTGAAAGACAGCTCCATATATTCTGTTTATTGCAATTAAATAATGTGAATCCAACTGAATGTACATAAATGATATGATAGTTCAGTGGTAAATGTTGAGATGGAAAAAGGGACAATTTTAAGTTATATCAAGAACAGAAAAATAGGTAAATGTCACAGTTTTTTGCCAGTTTCTTTCTTTAGGTATAGTTATGGATTAATTAAACTTCTCTGTAGACATTTTAGCTATCAGTGATGCACGGGCTGACCGGAAGTGAATATTCGGGTTGTGTTCGGTCAGTCGTTTGAGACAAACATTAAAATAACTTGGTAAATAATTGTAATTTAAATGGATACCCCACCCCCAGGCCAAAATCACTGTTTCCCCAGCTGTTCTCAGACCTAAATAAGTGTGTGGAAGCATTTTCCTGGCGACCCAGCCAATGTCCGAATCCATGCGAACTGACCACAGGTTGGATTCCTACACTAACTCCAAAAAGTATCTCGTTTAAAGCTAATTAATGTACTTGATTTAGTCTCATTACTTTCCACGTACTGAACATTTACTTCGAGGGTGAATGATGTCGTAATTCACAGTAATACAGCTCGTCTTACTCATTTGTGTATGGGAACTATTTCCGGTGCGGAGAAACACAGCCGACGCACACCAATGCCCAGCGTAGCCTACCTGGCGATTCAGGAAACCATCACCGTGACTTCAAATAATGAAACAATCTCTCTCTGCCCACCACACAAGTTTGAAGACGATTCAATGATTTGTTTGATAATTAGCAAACTCCGCTCTGCACTGGTTGCTGGAGGCGTGGGGGGTGGGGACTCTCACTGGCAAGTGTGCGTCGGCTGTGTTCCTCCGCACCGAAAATAGTTCCCATACACAAATGAGAGACGAGCCGTTTTGCCGTTAATTGCGCCATCATTCACCCTCAAAGTAAATGCCCAGTTCACGGAAAGTAACGAGGAGAGAAAATCAAGTACATTAATTCACTTTAGACAAGATACTTAGTTGGTTCTGCAAGAATGCAGTTAGCGTAAGAATCCAACCTGTGGTCAGTTCTTATATATTCGGACATTGGCTGGGTCACCAGGACAATGCTTCCACATCTATACACTTATTTAGGTCTGAGAAAAGTGGGGAAACATTGGATTTGGCCTGGGGGTATCCCTTTAAATATTTGGTACAATTTTCTATTATTAATACAAACACTGAATTTCTGTAAAGGTGACATATAACATTGTCAGTGTCCTATAGTATGGAGGGAGCAAGAGAGAAAGTAAAGTTGGGAGAGTGGAAGCTCCGGAAACATGTAAACAATAAAAGTAAGGTTTGGGACACATTCACTGAGATTTTTAAAGATGATGAGTGGCTCCCAGTGTTGTCTTTTCTGTGGAAACCAGGTTCAAATGTCTCTTTGGGTGTTAAAGGTTGTCGACCCCTGGTTTAGATGCTGCACGTTGATAACTTTTGAATGATGAAGCAGGACAAAAATATTTTCTCAAAATTTTAACCCTTTAAACTTAAACTCAATTTTACTTACATTTCTTAATAAAGTCAATTGAACTTTTCATTATTTTAAACATTTTTGTCCGAGATAATTGTAATAAAGTAAAAAGTAAAACTGCATTTTTTGTGCCATGAATGAAATAATACTAATTTAAGCAGGAACAATCATAAAGGTTTCAAAATTATCAAAAATAAAGCCTTTAAAAGCGAGTTACTGTGTAGATAATGTGTTTGATCAGATCACAGTACTCACTTTTGTGGGTATGGACAGGAAATTTAGGAAAAATGGGAGAGGGGGGGTCACAATTGAGGTAAAAAGTCATCATGAGATAAAAAAAAAAAAAGTTATAAATATGATTTGATATATTATTTATTTCATTTGGTAAGGTCCTCTAAATGGAATAAATATATCAAATCAATGAGGATTACCTGGGATGTAGAGTAAAAAATTTTGTGAAAAAACAGAAACAAAAAAAGTAGTTATCCGTTTTTGTAAATTAACTCTTCGCATGCTTGTGTTGTTTTCTTTATTGTATTTTCTTTGTCTTTTTCATTTTTTAAATGTTCAAATAAATAAAAAAAAAAAAAAAATTGGTGAATGTAGACAAAAACAGCTGTGGGTCTTCCAGGGTTAAATTCAGTGCATAAACAAGGTTAATGATGTATTTAAAACCTTATATGAGCAAGGTTAAAAAGACATCTGCAGGAGTTAAGGTGCATTTTATGTTTAATTTTTCCCTCAACATCTAATTTTCAGAGCTGTAAACTGGCTGTACGAGCGTTAAAGTGGACTTGGAGTGATCTAATGTAAGCACTGATGCACTCTGGCATTTGTCCATAATTATGTCTAATTATCACTGCTTTATGAAATGATTTATCTTGGTTTTGAGGCTTATTAAATTAGAGTCCCAGAGCAGAGTGAAAAGCAGAGCCGGGGTCTGCTCTGTTTGTTGTTTCGCCCTCTGTTCGGGTAAGACTACACGCTAGGTTAAGCACTAAATCGGGTAAGTGTCCGGTGACGGCTGATCAACACCTGCTCACGCAGATCAACCTGCGCAGGAGGAGACGCTAACGGCTTTAATACAACAAACATTTGGACTAGAAATCGATCCAAGGCGGGGGTTTGGACTTTAAAATGTCAGCTTTGAAAGGAAAGACAAAAGAATATTTGACTGTGAAGGATCTACAGAAGGTTTTGGACTCATGCAAACTGCACTTAAGCCAAATTGACGAGGTTTGGCCAAATATATACATAGGAAACGTGTAAGTATGCGACATTTCTAGCATTTAAATCACATCAGAAGATATGAAACATTTTAATTCTACTATAACTCTTCTGTAAAGTTGCATTCTTTGCTTTTCTGTCTGTGTTGCCAGGGCAGTAGCTCAAAACAAGGCTGTGCTGCTGAGGTTGGGAATAACTCATGTCTTAAACGCCGCTCACGCCAAACAAGGCAGCATCGGAAACCAAAACTTTTACGGCAACGACGTTGTGTATTGCGGCATTCCAGCGGATGACTCCACACATTTTGATCTCGACGTTTACTTCCGACCGGCAGCTGATTTCATCCACAAAGCTCTGAAGTCACCAGACGGTAAGTTCAAGTCCTGATCATTCAGATTGTCCTTCTGGAAAATCTGACTTTAAGGCGTGGGCCGACTGACAGGCTGTGTGACGTCAGCTGTTTTAGAGCCAATAAGGATCCGGTAATGGGAGAAGTTAACCTTTAGGTGTTTCTAAATGAAAAGAGTAAAAGGCTGTTGTGGATGGATGGTTCTAACATGGGTCGATCAAACAGGAAACTCATATTTAACCCTTTGTTGATCGCACTACACAAATCACAATAAAAAATATTTTTTTGCTTCTTCCACCTCACTGGGACTATTCTAACATAAAACAAACACACATATACATACATATATACATACATATATACATACATATACATATACATACACATACATACATAAACATACATATATATATATATATATACATACACATACATACATAAACATACATATATATATATATATATACATACATATATATATATATATATATATATATATATATATATATATATATATACATACATATATATATATATATATATATATATATATATATATATATATATATATCAGTCAGTATTTTTTAACTGAGCCTAACTTTAACTAAATTATTAAAACTCAAACATTATTCCTTCACCAATCTTACCAACATAATTTGTGACTTGGTTCAAATTAGATGTATTAACTCTTTGTGTCATTAGTGATTAGCATTAGCATTTCATGACCCTTTACTATCGTCTCTACCATTTGGTTGAGCATGTTTTCAAAAAATTACTACATGAATACCTGAAACATGATGAGGATTATTTACTTAAAATAGACTCTATAAAATGTAATAAAATGAAAAAAATTAAACTTGTCGGCAATTTTGTGTTCAAAAGAAAAGATTATAGCAGAGGTGTTGTCACGGTTATGATCTTCTTCTTTGGTGGTATACTAGCATAAGCTGAATATATTATTGACAGTGCCACCCAGTGGTGTTTTTGTGCATTACATGGGGGAGGCTGCCCAACAAGTTTGGTGTCAAAGGATTTAGATTTAGATTAAATATCAGGGTTCACAGTTACCTCTACCAAACAGTTGAGCTGACTAACAAAGGGTTAACCCTTAGGAGTCAGATTTAAGACGTAACAGCAGACAGAAGAGCTGAGTGTGTCTTTCAATCTGTGCACATGTCAACAATTAATTGACTATTTTAAGTCACAATTTTCCTGAATTGAAGATTTGATTCCTTACTTTTGTCTGCCACAAAGCTTGTTTTCACTGTTGTGTTTCATAGAGATGCTTATTTATAATAACCCACTGCAAAAATACAAATATTACCAAGTATATTTTTCTCATTTCTAGTCAATATATCTCATCACACTTAGAATTAAACTTATAGTGACTATTATAAGATATAAGAAGTTCTTTTTTTTAGACAATAGAACTTAAAAATGTTATTTCAACAAGTTTTACTGAGATAATTTTTCACTTGTTCTAATGACTGCGTTTTTACTTAATCCATTTTTTTTCTTAATTAAAGCAAAAGAACAAGTGAAAATGACTTTCGTATGATTTCTTGAAATAAGATTTTCAAGCTCCATTGTCTAAAAATAACTTCTTATATCTCGTTGAGAGGTTAGTCATTTCGTGATTATATCTTATTTTACATATGATGAGATATTTGGATTAGAAATGAGAAAAATACACTTGGCAAGATATGGATTTTTGCAGTACATGATGCCAGGATCAATACAAAGCTGTGTGTTAGTAAATTATATGCAATTTTGTTGAAGACTACAGTGAACATAATGTTTGTAGAAGTTAATTGACTTGTTTATTCTTTGTGTGTATATTATACACATATATACTGTTATTTCTATGTAGATATTGTCAGCATCACTCCTCTCTTTCTGTGCTGTTCTTATTTGTTCCTTATCACTTTACCTATTTAACTTCTCTTCTTTCCTTCTCACCTCGTCGTGTTCTTTCACACTCTACCGTGTCTTCTACAGAATGGCCACTGACCCTCCAGTCGGCCCGGGTTCTAGCTGGTTCTGGTCCCTTTGTGGGACTTTGTTTGTTGCAGTATCCCCATCACCTTTTTGTTAGATTTTTGTCTTTATTGCTCATTAAAAAGCTTGAGCTGAATCTGTTGCGTTCTGCTTTTGAGTCCTTCCACCATTCTACACCTACAGATATTTTTTTAATCTATTTATAATTTGCTTTTCAAAATAAAACCAAAAAGAAGACAATGAAAAAAAAGACTTGTTTCTTCATTATTTGTTTTCATAACCAAAATGAATAATCCAGTAACGATGTGATTTTTCAGTTTTCCTTTATGTGTTTAAATTCTTTGTATTTTAGTGTTTTTAGTTATATCTTTTTTTAACATTATTATTTGTTATATTTATTAGATTACTAGGTGTGTATGTAATGAATGTGTGACCTAAGCACTTTACTGGAGCAGCTTTCAATTTAATTGGATTTTATATGCAATGACAATAAAGACATTCTATTCTAAATGCATAATGGAAAAACTGATAATGACTGTTTTCTGTTTTATCCAATTTTGACCTGAAGCAAGTTGAGTAAACCACAAATGATTGTGAGCCGCAGTGACAAAGATGGAAACCTACGTTCTGTTTTAGGAAACTAAGAGGGTCACCCTGAAGTGTAATTTATACCCTCCGGTAATTACGGAAATGGAAGTTTTCATCTGGTTCCGGAGGTAGATTCACCCAGAACCTGGAAATTATTCTTAAGAACCAAAAGAAACCTGGTCACTGGACATGAAGATCATCACGGTAAATGACACCAATATTCTCAGTCATATCTTCAGGTCTTTTGTTTCAGGTCAAAATTAGATAACACATGAAATGGCCGTTATCAGTTTCTTTTTCTATTATTCATTTAAACACAAAAAGCAAATCTGAAAATAATGCATCACTATTGTTTTTTTTTATTTTGGTTTTGAAAACAAATAATGAAGAAAATAATAGTTTTTTTTGTCGTGTTATTTTTGGTTTTTTTCTGAAAAATGAATAATACACAGATTTTTTTTTAATTCACGTTAATACTTTTTCAGTTGTTTTAGATGGAAATAAAGGATTTATCATCGTCAGTCATAACACGTGCAGACTTCACGTCTTCAAGTAATCGCGAATAAAATATTCAGTTACAAAAATATTCCATCACTGCAGCTCTAGTGTGAAGTCAAATTGTGTTGAACAGGGAAGTAAAACCACATTTATGATGCATAATAAAAACAAAATTCGCCGAAATATTGTCATCATATTTGTTGCACAAAGAGAAGCCTGTTTTCACTGTTGTTTTCTGCACTAAGGAAAGTGTCTGCATGGGAAAAAAGATCAGATGTGTGGCATCTTGTGATTCTGATTATCGTTATAAATAGTTGTACATAGTTTTCCAACAAAATGCCCAAAGCATTGTCTGCATTTTTGTGAAAGTAGATTTATATAACATTGTTATTTGAAAACATGTTTTAATTACTATTGGGAAGTTTTCAATTTATATGTTCATTTGAACTTATAAAAATGGATCATTGACATGTTAAAAATGTTGGAAATAGTAAAGAATAACTCAGATTTCATGGTTTTTGTGTGATTTTAGATTTAGTTTTAGTGTTTATGTTTAGTGTCAGTATATCAAATTTAAAAAATAACAGTTATGTCACAGAGGTGAGGCTATGTTGTAAAAAAATTATACCTAAAAAGGTGTGTGAATGGGTGAATGTGAGGAATTGTAAAGCGCTTTGGGCACTATATAAGTACAGTCCATTTACCATTGACACCTTTTCACACTAATCTCTTAAATGAATTCTGTTTTATTTTGGTGAACTTCCATTTTGTTGTGGAGTGAATTTGCAGCGTTTTTCTCTTGCAGTTGTTTTGGTAGTTTGTGTCTTTTGGTTATTTGCAGCATTTTTCTTTTGTATTTGTACGTTTTTGCTTCTTTTTAATTTCTGTTATTGCAGTATTTTTCTTTTGCAGCTTCACTTGTGTTGCATTTGTGTTTTTGCTTGTGCATCTTTCTTGTGTTTGTAGTGTTTTGTAGATACGTTGCGTTCGCCCCCACCATAAATATTAGAAGTATTCAAAAACAGCAGAAAAAAAACTAAAAACAAACACTCAAGACTTCTACGGGTTACAGACTTTGTCATTGTTATTTCTTATCTGTTATTATTAGTTTGGTCAGATTTAAGCACCAAAACTAATCGCTGGGTTTTCTGAACAGATCTTGGTTTGTGTGAAATAAATCTATCCGCAGCAGCACAACAAAAGCCTCTGTGCCAGAAAAGCCTGAGGGCAAAGTGTCAATGCACCAACAACCTTCCCCTCATTTCATTATAGATTATGTTGACAAAAATTCAAGTGAAAACTTCTATTAAGTTCATAAAACATAAAATACCCTGGAGCTTGATTCTAAGTACTGTTTTTATCCAATTAAAAACAATATTAGATGATGGAGTAACATAGTAAAAACCCATCTTGATATAACAGAATAATATAAAACTGCAAATTGGGATACAGAAAAGTCAAAGGCTGTGATATTTTATTTGCGAAAACGTAATTTATTTTTTTACTTTTATTTTTTGAAATTATTAAACAATATATAGAACAGTAATTGTCCTGAGATCACCCCCTCCCCCCAAAAGAAATACAAAGAAAAAAAAAGTAAATAAATAAATAATAATAATACATCAATACTGTGGTTGCATTAATAATATTACTACTACTACTAATAATAATAATACTGACAGCAATAATAATAATAATAATAATAATAATAATAATAGATAAATAGATCCGTGGTATTTATCACTACCAATAAATATCACCCTTTCACCTACTGTAACATATTCGCAGCTTGTGGGTTTTTACATGAGGGAGATGAGAAAATATGTACAATTTTATCAAAGTAAATGATCCTTGAATGTGTGTTTTATTACCATTTACTATATGAATTTGTCTGTTTACATGTAAAGTAACCTGATTTGGATTCCAGATCTGTTTCACATTTCTACTGTTCTATGAATATGATTAAAAATCCATGGTTTGTTGTTGCACTCGTTGACGTGTTTCAACTTCATGAAATAACACGAACACTGGCCTTTCAGAAGAGGCTCCAAGATCTTGAAATGATAACTGTTTTTACACCTGACACAGATGAAAAGCCACTTCTTCTAAACTCATATTAAGGCCGACACGGCTGATTAATTAAGAAAATGAATGAGCAAATATTGTGATAATCCGTTAATCTTTTAAGTCATGTTTTGAAGCAAAAGTACTTAATGTGATAAGGTTTGAAGTTTTTAATTATGAGGATTTAATGCTTCTCTTTAGGAATATGTGAGATTTGTGCTCAGTGTTTCCTACGTTTTATAACATTTTGATCTTTTTCAGCATTTTATTTTAGACGATGGATCATGTCATGAAATATGGGAAAATATGAAAAAAAAACAAAAAACATCGATTCACATATGTATCAGGAGTTTTTTGTTTTACGATTTTTAAATGGATTTTTTGTTCAAAAATCAAATTTTTTTCTTTTTTTTTAATATACATTTTACAGATTTTTCCCCAGCATTTACTACACTTTAATGTTTTTTTTTTTTTAATGTATGACACAATATGCTAAATATGTATTACAAGAATGATTAATTTTTTTTCAGTATTTCATGTACTGTTTTCTGTATATTAACACATTTTACAGATTGTTATTCTGTGATTTAATTTTTTTCAGTATTCTGTTTTTGTTAGTCATTTATGACATTTTAAACTGCTGTTCATCATTATTATAATTATAATAAAAAATGAATTTGTTCATATTTTACAGATTTTTTTCCCCAGTATTTTACAATTTTTTTTAAACAGAATTTCTGCATCACACAATATTTTCGATACTTTTAGAATGCATTTTCAGTAAGTTTATAGGTTAATTTGACCAAATGTTGACATTAATAAATCATCTTATGAGATGGTACCCTGAGGAGACCTTGTAAAGAAGTAGCTTTAAATATTGTCTGTTACTAGACTCTATAAATCCCTAATAAAGTGAACCCACTCATATTCCCTCCCATCTTTCTGTCCTTTCAATGTCACCACAATGTAGCAGAACTTGTAATGGTATTGAACTGTATTCTCAGCCAGAACAAGTAATAATAAAGGTCTTACCTTTGTGAATTTAAGTCTATAATGTGGCCTTGGCTTCTTTCAGGGTAGCTATCAACCAGAGGACGGGATGGGATTAAGGAGACACTTGGGCTCAGTCTGCAAAGGGACCTTAAATGAACAAAAGCAATGAATTGTGGGAACTATTTTTAGCTCTCAGCAGGAGAAAAGAAAGGCCACAGCATGAGACGGGCAGTCATGTATGATATTAATAAGACAGCAGTCTCTCACTAATCCTTTCTTTACATCCCTCTCTGCTTCCTTTTCTTCTGTTCTTCAGGGAAAGTCCTGGTGCACTGCATCATGGGAATGAGCCGTTCATCAACCTTGGTGTTGGCGTACCTCATGATCTACCATCATATGCCGCTCAAAAAGGCCCTGCAGAAGGTAGTCCAGAAGAGAGCCATCTACCCCAACAGGAATTTTCTAGCTTTGCTACTCGATCTGGATCTGCAGCTGACAAAAAACAAAAAGAAAAAAACATGTCAGATCTTGTGAACTTTGATCTGTTTACAGTGTTCAACTCTGCATTTGGTGTGAGTAAAGGTACTGGCTTTAAGTCGAAATAGATAAAAGGAAAAAGGCAATGAATATGTAGTTTTGCACAAACAAACGTCTTTTTCATTTTCACATCTTACATCCATTACATAGACTATAATGAAACTGAGCCTCTATAGATTGCAAGTATAATATACATCAGCATTCTACAAAAGTGTGTATTTTAACCATAAGTGGCCTACAAGAAGATGAAATAATCGCTTCACGTGGTAAAACCTTTAGTTAAAAAGTCGTAATATTGCTAACATTTCTACAAAATATGCAAAACTATTTATATATATTATATTATATTATATTAAGAATAACTTATCTTTTAAGAATATTTCATAAGCAGGTTCATCAATTAACATGCTAACAATATTAGCAGATAGATATATGCTAACAATATTAGCAGATAGATATATGCTAATAATATTAGCAGATAGCTAGCTAGCTCGATAGGAGAGCACTACTACACTATGTAGTTCATTTGTTGAGGCAGCATGACCACAAACCTCAAGTCGTTTTTATGTGCTTTTTAAAGCCATATAAAACAAAAAGTAAGTCTTATTAAAAATGCATCAAAACACCTACAAAATGGGAGCTCTTCACTTCCCAGTTCTATGTTCCCTAGCTCAGTGTTGCACATACTGGGAACGTGAAAAAGACGTTCCCTAGCTTGGTATTTGTGTAAAATTATATTAGATACTGTATGGTCTCATTAAATGTTCTTTTTGGGTTTTTTTATGGATGGATGGATTGAATGGATGGATGGATGGATGGATGGATGGATGGATGGATGGATGGATGGATGGATGGACGGACGGACAGACAGATTAAAGGTCACAGCTTCATGCCTGCTTTGGGTTAGGAACTGAGGACTCTGGGAACATAACTATGCTCCTACAAAATGTGAAGTCGACTCAAACGTGAATTTTTCTTGATCAAGTTTCATCTTGAATTATATTATCATCTGTCTTTTATTTTTACCACTTCACTTTGTAAACCATACAATGGACCAAATGTCAAAAATGTTTGACAGCACCATTATTTCATGAAAAAAATAAAAATAAATAAAGCTTGTTTATTAGTCAACATTGAAACTGTAGATGGACAAATAAAAACATCACATTATGACATTTTTGTGATGCATTTGCCTTGTTTATTAAGCTTTAAAGCCTTATTGTCCACCTAACCAACTCTATACATTATCAGTGTATTATTTGTGTTTTCACTGCAGTATGTTTATTCATTTTTTGTTTCTCTCTCTGATGCAATTATTACATTTTCCTGAAAACTTCATATGAGCCTCCATGAACAGAGTGCACACACACATAATTCTGTCTTTTCTAGTTTTAAATATATTTAATTAAAAGGTTCACTTCATTGATGTAGCTGCTAACATGTTAACAATATTATTCATTAGCCTTTAGCATATTTAGCATATAGACAGATACACAACTAGTAAAAACTTTATATTTTAGAGCACTAAACGACATAGCTCTAAAAGGTAGTTGAAGTTAACATGCTAGCAATATTACCTTTGTATATTTAATAAGCAGGTTCACTTCAACAATGTATCTGCCAACATGCTAGCAATATTATTCTTTAGCATTTAGTATATTTAGCATATAGAGAGACAGGTAGATAACTAGTGAAAATGTTATATTTTAGAGCACTGAACTATATAATTGTAAAATGTGATTTCTGAAGTTAAAATGCTAACAATATTAGCCTATTTTATTTAATAAGCAGATGACTTCATTGACGTACCTGCTAACATGCTAACAATATTATTCATTAGGTTACAGATACATAACTAGTAAAAACTTTATATTTTAGAGCACTAAACTACATAGCTCTAAAAAGTAGTTGTTGAAGTTAACATGCTAACAGTATTGCTTTATTTTATTACCTTTGTATATTTAATACGCAGGTTACCTTCATCGAGGTATCTGCTAACATGATAATCTTATTCATTAGCTTTTAGCATATTTAACATGTAGAAAGATGGACAGATAACTAGTAAAAAATATTTTAGAGGACTAAACTATATAAAATAAGAAGTTGTTGAAGTTAACATGCTAAAAATATTACCTTATTTGAGTAACTTCGTATATTTAATAAGGAGGTTCACTTCATCAAAGTATCTGTTAACATGATAATCTTATTAACGTTTAGCATATTTAGCATGTAGTAAGACGGACAGATAACTAGTAAAAAATTACATTTTAGAGCACTAAACTATATAACTAAAAAGTAGTTGTTGAAGCATTTATCCTCCATCCTGCATTTATACATGGACGTTCATCTATAGCCTGTCCGTCCATGGGAGTGGATCTCTCCTTCAATGTGGTTCTCCTCAAGATTTCTTCTTTTTCCCACTGGGTTTTGAAATTTTTTCTTGCCGAGAAGGAGGGTCTAAGGACAGGGGATGCCTGGGACTTTTCATGTATTTCTGTAGTTGATTGTGTTTTTGTAAAGCCCTCTGAGACAACTTTGTTGTGATTTAGGGCTTTATAAATAAAATTGAATTGAATTGAAGTTAACATGCTAACAGTATTACCTTATTTAATTGCCTTTTGCTAACTTCTAGCATATCTTGGATAGATAGACATGGTGACAGGAATTCATCATTGCTACAGACTTTGTATTTCATAGTGCCAAACTGTAGTTTTAATACAATTAGTAAGAGATTAACACTTTAAAATAAAAAAAAATAACCACTACATCTTTTATTAGCAGTTAAACATTTGTCTTACTGTGCTCATAGTATAGGTTTCTGTGCATATTTCCGTGCTATAAATTCTATCACATAAAGTTTTATATTATTAAATAATAAAAATAACCCATGACTGGACCAGAACTCATTGGTTTATATTTTGATTCATACTGTCACTGTTGAGACAAACCTCTGCAAAAACTGTGTCAGTTTTCAACTCCAGTATAGCAGCACTGATCTAATTCTATTGAAAAAGCCGTGTCCTATCCTCCCTCCTGTGCTGGCAGCTCGGGTAACCTTTAAGGAATGCAGAAGATGATGCCAGAATTATTTTTGGGCTCAGATTCAGAAGTTAAAATAGCAAAAAAGGTTGCAGGGTAGATTACCAAGGAGAACGCAGACAGTTGTGTGGTCGACCTACATGTAGCTCTTGTAGAGAGAGAGAGACCTTGAAAAGCAACGTTTCCAGCCAAGGCAAGTGTGTCTACTAACAATGAAACTGACAGGAAATATGTATTTGTGTGTACAGTGTACCGGTATATAAAGTACACTGTAAAGATTTATTGTGCTCTATGGTTATGAGGTAAACATGTTTATGAAGCACTTCTATAAATGTGCTGTGATGATGCTGCAGTGCCTCATTTATTATCACTTCTTCTTTTATTAACTCTTCAAGAACCAATGCTACTTTTGTGGCCGTTTCCAAATTTAATTTTCTCTGTATTTAACCTTTGTTAAGTGATTTATTGCCATTTATTATAATACTATCCTCAGTTTTTTTGTCAGTTTTCCTCAGTGAAAATCAGGTCTTTTCCTACATTGATTGCATTTACTCATGTAATCAGTAGAGTAAAGTTAAGTTATTAAAATGAAAAATATCAATATTTATAATTAATATTTCTATGTTATCCGTCCACCATTATTAGAAATGTGTATTATAAGGATTTTTTATTGTATATATTCTTGCATGCTCTGCTTTTCTGTTGCCTTTACTTGATTTTGTTCTACAAATTTACATTAAATGTCAACATGCTTTATGAAATACCATATATTTTTACTAAACGGACCATTCCTTCATCACGACTTGATACATTTTCAAAGCTAATTACTAGTGATTATTCATTAAGGTTTCATGTCCTTTAACCTAGAATTATTTCTGTAGTGAATTCCAAATTACATTTTCTCTACATTTAACCTTTCCTAAGTGATTTATTAAGAGCTACTGTATAATTATAATTTGCTTTTTTCGGTTTTTTAAGTGAACATTGGAGTTTCTCCTATATTTAAGTCATTACTCATGTTGATGTTCATAAAAACTCAGATTAAAATTGGGAGTTTATCAATGAGAAACAGAAAAAACTGAAGAACAAGTGACTTCTCAGCAAAGGGATCAATAACTGAATATAAAAATAAGTGTCCACCTCCACCACTACTGTTATCTGTCAAACCACTAGTGAACCAATGTTGACGAAGATGATGTTATTTCCACGTTCACTATGGAGCCTCTGAACACTCAAATGGGTCTTATCTGATAACCATGAAAGTGTATTTTACCTGCATTATTTCAACGTATTGATAAGTTTAGAAGTTCAGAAGACATTACACAGTTATATCAGTACATGCTTTTGGTTGCCAGTAGTGGTTTGGGTCTTTGAGGGTTAATTTGTCCACAAATCCAGACGAACCACATCTGAAAGGCTAAAGAGGGAAGTGTAATTCATAAAAACCACCACGAAGAGGCCCAGAGGAGGTAAAAAGCCATTTTTATTTGCCCTCCATGTTAACCGTGGGCACTTTCCCATACATAGCATCTTTAATTACACAGAAGTAGAGCAAGAAGGACAGGTTGGCCTGAGGGAGGAGGCTATGAAAGCAGCGCTGCAGCTCAACATGAGCACCAGGGAAATCAGTTCTGTGCCCTGACTGTGGGAGGGAGGGGAGGCTTGTACTTATAGATCAATGAGGAGAAAGAAGAGCCTCCAGGTAATGTGGGCACATGTTGTGCGTGTACTTGTGCTTTACACAGCTTTCACATACAGCTTTTACTCTGAGAGACACACTTGCAGGGGATGCAGGCATGCAGACGGATAAAGCCGTCATGATGTTGGAGTGTACCTCTGTAGCTTAACAAAAGGTCACGGAAACAGATTTGGTCTCAATGACTCATCCCTGTGGACTCCACAATAAGTCTCACAAACCCAAGTGCCACATTGTGTCTCCACAAACCAGCCGAATGCAAATAAGACACCAAGCTGCCATCGGTTTCTTTACTATAACAATGCATACACAACACTTGTACATCCTCAGCCTGGAGCACAATCATACAGCTGCTTAAATGGATGCTAATGTATACAGTATGCATAGTGTGAGTCTCTCTAAAGCCCAGTGTGTACATTGTAAATGCACAGGTTAGACTCGCCTGCAGGAAATGAAAAGCTGATGTTTATAAGCCTTGAATACCAATTTCTATTTCTCGGGAGATAAATAAATTTACCAAGCGCTACTGAACTGTGGATAAAATAATGAGAGCATCATGGGGTCACCTTATAATTATGTGTTCTGGTGGTACTTTGCATCTCTGGGCACACTCAGCCTATATTTAAAGACTACGGCCTGTTAAACACAGGTTTTAATTAAATAACTCGCACTTTATTTCCATCTTATATTTACTCCATAGCTGAGTCTCAGAATACTGACACCATGATGTGAAAATAGTCTATTACAAGTAGAAAGCCTCAATTTAGTCAAAGTATACAAGCGTGATTAAATTAACTTAAAATATCTGCACTAAATAACAGTTCACAGGAGTTTCACCATCCAGGCTTAATGCATGTATCAGCAAATATAATTTAACGCCCTTTTTAATTACACTTTAAACATATTTAATACACATGTGGATACAGTTTTATATATAATTTCATAATGGTTTAAATTTAACAGGCTTTAACCAGGAATTGAAACTTGCATTTTCCCCATATTTCCCGACATTTCCCTAATATTCCCTCTGGTTTTTCACCACAGCGTGAGCACGCCCACAACATATTGCATTCTAAGCAGCTGGTGTTGTGACTTCATGTATTGGCCATAAACAAAAGCCAATTAAAGTGTTCTGGCCTGTCAATCACCACACTATACTTCCAATAAACATTATTACATGTTTATATAATAGCACTGCACACAGAATTTAATGGTTTTTAAAGCCATTTAAGACCTGATGTTTTACAAAATCTAATTAATGACTTAATGCTTTTTGAGGATTTGCAGAAACCCTCATATTGTATTACATCCACATAATGCTCAACTACATTGCAAATGTGTAAATATGCCTGTTCAGAACTAGTAATATAAATATTATTAAACATTATACATTTTATATTTCCTGTTTTGCTCTTGATTGTATGTCTTTCTGCATTTATTGTGTTTTTGCTGCTGCTAAAATCGCCATTTACCACAATGGGTTCAATAAATTAAAGAGGTTTTGGATTGTACTGTTCAAGTTTAGAGCTAATTTGTATTTGATTTTTGTTGATTATTGTTACTTCATTTTAATTTACTTCATATTTATTGGTAGAAGCAAGAAATAAATCATTATTAAAGCCACAAGTACTTGGTTTCTGTTGTTTTTAGTTACTTTCAAGGGCTTTTTGAGAACTTTAAAGATCAGAGAATGAAATTTAATTAAAAATACTAATAGCATACTGAGAGATACTCCACTCCTACTGCATTAATGTGTAATTTGTGTAAGCCACTTTAGAAAAGGTTGATAATTTCATCAGTGTATGTATCATGAATTTTTTTTATTTTCAGCAACACTGTTCAGAAGAAAATTACATTTGTTTTTACAGAGTTGTATTTTTATTTAATTCTAACCAAACCTCAGGCATGGAGGCATCATAACTAATATGAAATCTACATTTGTGGCCACAAGTTTGAGGAGTGAAATAAGTTTTGTTTTGACAATAATTTTGACTGCAATATCACATTTAAACAAATAATACATTTTTATCATTCCCAAAACGGTCAGTCATGAGCATATATGGTATTTTTTAATCACAATCAATGGTATTTTAGAAACATGACTCGCAGTGACTTAATAACTGATCTATTCTGCTATTGAAGGATAAGGAAACAGGTAAGGGAACACTTACAGGAAGTCAAAATATGGTTACTAGTGGGGACCTTTATTTATATTTAACCCTTCTGGGGGCCTGAATTTTGGTCCCCATGGTGTGACTAAACATATCAATGTCCCCATAAAGATATAAATACAAACACACATAACGCAGTCACATACCATGTAGTTTTGGATCATTCAAAAACAGCTCAGATTAGCCTGGTTTTACTAAACTTTTTGCTTTTATAAAGAACCAAAGATAATACATAAATTACATTTCCCTAAATTTTCATAAAATAAGACAAATATCAGCCCTATGAATATTTCACTTTGTGTGTGTGTGTTGCTTTTTGAACACTACAGTCTGCCTCTTCCACTAATTAAATTCTTCAGTGAAGTGTAATTTCACATGTGGTGCTTTTCCATGACAGGTCGTATAAGGCAGACATGCCCAGAGGCCTGAGCTGCTTGGGGGGCCCTAAGGGGGCCGACGGCAGGTATGAGACCCCTCCGGCTTCAGAGCTCCAGCGGCTCATGTGGACAAAGAAAGGGTCCAGTAACCATCTGGACGAAGTCTACTCTAGGATCTACATCGGAGACATGTGAGACACGTGGAATACAAAGAAATATTACAGAGAATATTAACCCTCAAAGACCTACACAACCACAGACCAAAACCATCTACAGATATAAAACATTTGATATCTGTTGACCCACTCAACTGATCAATACATGTAAATAATTAAGGTTTGGTGAAGTTTGTCATCTTTTTATGGACATCAGATATGGCCCAGAGGCTCTGAGTGAACATGAGCAATTCTTCATGTGACAAATAACAGTAAATGTAAATACCTTATTTTCCGTACTATAAGGTGCACTTAAAAGACTTGAATTTTCTCCAAAAACCACAGTGTGCCTTATAATCCAGTGCACCATTGTGTTTAGTGACTTTTTATTTCATTATTTTAACTTTTATATCTCATTATTTTGGCTTTTTATTCAATAATTTGGGCTTTTTACCTCATAATTTTGACTTCGTATCTCATTAATTTGCCTTTTTATCTCAGAATTTTTTGACTTTTTATCGCATCATTTTCACTTCGCTTAATGAACCTTATAGTCCAGTGTGCCTTATAGTGCGGAAAATACGGTATTTGTTGTTTGTGTTGAGTTACAGATGTATTTAGCAAAACATGTCATGTTTTCTTCAGTTTTTTTTCAATTTACACAAAGCAAAATGATCACTAAGTACAGTAAAATACATGATTTCCAATGAAAGATGCAAAATACAGATAATATAATAACTGGCGATGAATCACTTAGGAAAGGTTAAATGTAGAGGAAAAATAATTTGAAAGTTGCTACAGAAATAGTTCTAGATCTTTAAAAGGGTCAATGAATATGACACCTCGATAAATAATCACTGACAATGTGAAACTTGCAAACAGTGTGCAACTTGCATCCAATTTCTTCTCATATTATATATATCTATATATACAAAATTGAAATGTCAAGTTGAGAAATTGCATTTTAGAAAGAAAATAAAGCAAAATGTCATTAACAAATGGTCAATTTATTATCAATACATGGTATTTCATAAGACATGGTAGTGTTTAATGTAAATTTTAATAAGAAAATCAAGTAAAATCAAGAGAAAAGCCGATGATGCATTAGTTATTATAATGTAAAATATTTATAATGCACATTTCTAATGATGCAGGTAGTTTTGAGACTATGTGATGACATAAAAACTGCTCCACTCATTTTCATGAATAATGGAGAAAGGGATGAAGGACAAACTACTTAAATTTTTGAGCAGATCCAAAAAAAAGTGTTGGCAGCTGGATGTTTTTCCTCCTATTTTGCCAACATCACTAGACTGAATGTTTGATTTTACATGACTGTGGAGCCTCCGAGCGCCCTTCGAATTTCCTTCCTTAAGGAGTTTATATTTTCATTACAGTTTGTGTGTTTGTTTTGCTGTCCTGAGTATGACTATGAAAAAATAATCACAATACTCCTGAAACTTGATGGAAGGTCAGAACATGCCTTAAATCCTGTACAATTTGGGGGCAGATCCAGGTTTTTTTTTTTCTTCACTCTGCCCGTTTTGTTTTCAATAGTTTGTCGGAGTAGTTTTTGCACAATCCTGCCAACAATGAAAACACACACACACACACACACACACACACACACACATCAGTGAATAACCATTAAAGCACTGTGGGCTAGTGGACTGACATAAAAAAAGTAATTTAACATTGACCTACTGTTCCCAAAATGTAATCAGATCTATTTTGAGTCACTGGCATTCTATAAACCAAAGTTGAATCCCATTTCACCCTTTAGCCCTACCCCTTCAAACGGAGCTATAAGGGGTCGGGCTTGAAAAGCAACCCAAATGAATTGGGACACCCCTTCAACACTCACCTACATCATCAGTTCGCTCCACCAGTTGTTACGTAACCAAAAACAACAGATTTAACCAGAAGTAAACAAACACGTCTGCTGCTGTTGTCACATTCTCCTGGACTATGCCGATATTCTTAATAATATCTGTGTTAAATCAGAGAAGTGCCATGCATTGACCGATTACTTCACGTTTATGTAAAAAAAAAAATTCATGTGCGTTTTATGGAGAAAATGACCATTACACATTGTGACAATGTCAAATTTTATACAATACAACAGTTACCACAACTTAAAAAAAGTTAATTATGGCTAAAATACTGCATTTGTGTACTTTTGTAGATGGCACAATTTTCAAAAGGATTTGCATTGTATTCTGGGAAATTTCTCATTCCCCTCCATTTGGAGTCTGCCTGTTTGAAGGGGTAAAAAGCCCTTTCCCTTCCCCCTACCTTAATGTGAATTGCGACACCCCTACCCCTACACGTGGATGCACAAAACGAACAGGAAGGGGTGAAATGGGATTCATCATTAATATGGCATGAATTCAACTAGTAGTTTTGGTGGAAAAGTGTTAAAGAAATTAACAAACCAAACCAAATGAAAAATAGCCCTAGTTTCCCTCCTTCCTTTCAGGGGAGTGGGGGTTGGGGGTTGTAATAGACTTCCCAGAGGTCTGCAATTCCGGTTCTAGAGAGCTGCTATCCTGGAGGTTTTCGATTTAAACACACCTGACATTTGTCTTCAGTCTTCTGCAGAGTTTGATGATTGGATGTTGGAAGAGGGAAATGTCTAGAACATGCAGGACAGTGGCTCTCTAGGACTGGAGTTGCAGACCCCTAGGAAATGAAAGCTTTGGTATAAATGACAGTAACATGTGGATAAGAGAGACAAAGACAACCCTCCAGAAGGGAATGGTTTTACATGTGGTGGCTACAGATCATTACTCTCTCCCCCGCTGCCAGTTGGGCCCTCGTCACTGCTGGTATCATGCTGCCCATTCAGGTTTCAGATGGAACCCAGCTCCTCTAAGGATGCTGCATTCACATGTGCCATCTCAATAAGACCTTCTGTGTCTTCCAGCATAGTCTCAGTCTCAGAAGCACAGCAGAGGAGGACAGAGACATAAAAGACCAATGAACCAGCAGCATAAGTATCTGATCCTTTGTGTGAAGAGGAAGCAGAAGAGCCATGGCAGAGCTCTACAACAGAACCCCTAACAGAATATTCATGTGCATGTTCCTGACTGCATGGAGGTGGAATGATGCCTCCATGTCCTCTAGTGGGACCTATGCTCACGGCTTAGCACTGTGCATATCAACATTCAAGACTAGATTCAGCGTCATCACACAAACCTCATTAAAAAGACAGAAGATACAGCAAGACAATTTGCAAAAACATAGAAGACATTGTTGACTTACAAAAAACAAAAAAAAAAGAAAGCGTTGACAGATATGAACAGGTTATATCTCACAATCACCGATGGCTTTTGTCCAGGTCTAGATGATAATCCATAATGCACATATTGTCTATTTTACACAATATTGAGTCAGATTATAAACTTCAAAATTCATTCATTCAGCCAATGATTTCCACCGTTTACTAGGATTTTATTATTTTGGGTTACATTGACCAATTCATAGGGATAATCCCAACTCCATAAAGTAAAAGCCCTGCCATGTATTGGTTCTACCTGTTCACTTAATACAGGTCATTCCACTAATTAGGGCAGCAAGGGTATTGTTTTTTGTTGGGTTTTTTTGTCAACAACTTTCTGCAAAAAGCAAACCACCAACTTCCAAAAAATTTTCAGGAAAGGTACAAGGTGGTCTAGAATAGATCGCATTAAATTTTAATGAATGTAGGTCAAACATTAACATCACCAACAATGTGTTTTTGCAATAAGAGATAAGGTAAATCAAGTAAAGAGGAGGGGTTTGTTGTGCCTGACACCACTTATTATCCATCTCCCTGGAAGAGATGAGATAAAGCAACATGGTGGTGCAGTGGTTAGCACTTGTGCCTCACAGCAAGAAGGTCCTGGGTTTGATTCCAACACCAGTTGGTGGCACCTTTCTATGTGGAGTTTCCATATTGTCCCCATGTCTGTGTGGGTACTCCAGCTTCCTCCCACCATCCAAAGACATGCACTGACAGGTTAACTGGTTCATCTATATTGTCCACAGGTGTGATTGTTTATCTATATACGTTAGCCCTGCAATGAACTGGGGCGGCTGTGGCTTAGTTGGAAGAGTGGATCGCCCAATGACCGAGAGGTTGGCGGTTCATGTCCACATGTCGAAGGACTGACTGAGGCTCCCAGTAGGACTGACAGAACCATAGAAACCTACTGCGTGAATGGGTGAATGTGAGGCTAATGTAAAGCGCTTTGAGTACCATGAAGGTAGAAAAGTACTATATAAGTGCAGACCCGTTGTAGCTGGGATAGGCCCCCAGTGACCATAGTGAGGATAAAGTGGGTTCAGAAAATGAGAAGATAATATATTCCTTTATTAGTCCCACTAGGGGAAATTCCCAACTCCGGGTTGGGGGATGGGCTTGTTCAATGAATGGTTGGAACAAACACATAGCAGGACTTTGACTTTATAGAGCTGCTTATCATTCTCTTACTTCATCATCATTTTGTTATCTCTACACTGTGTAAGATGCTGCAAAATTTTAACCCTGTGACCCTCTCAGTCAAGAAATAAAACAGCCTCAACATGAAGATGCTGTGTAATCTTCGCTGTACATGTCATCTGCAAATTGGTGACTCATCTTTACTCACAGATGGAGTTTCTCATAGGTATTCCCACTCATTGATTCATTATTCATTTAGGTATGCAGCCAAAGACAAGAGGACACTCCAGGCTCACCACATCACCCACGTACTTAACGCCGCTGACGGGAAGTTCAATGTGAACACGGGGCCCAGCTTCTACCGAGACACCAAAATCACTTATCATGGAGTGGAAGCTTTTGACATCCCATCTTTTAACCTGAGTCCCTTCTTTTACCCAGCGGCCAATTTCATCAAGAACGCTTTGAGCTCACCCACAGGTGAGCAGAATCTTTTTTTTTTCTTTTTTTTTCCCCCCACACTAACTTGACATTTTTTTTTACTGCCAGGCAAGGTACAGAAACATTTGTCAGTCAATTCCCATTACAGCATCCCCCAGCTGTATTAGTCATTAAAATGCAAATCAAACACTAAACATAATATCAAGCTAATATCTTTCCCCTACGGTAATCTTCCCATAAGCTCAGACCTTGGCCAGGAAAATTGGTTTTAAATGGATTGCCTTGGTAATTTGTAAGCAACACTTTTATTGGACATGGAAATTACACAATTATGTTTGTGGCCTGTGCCTGCCCGGCCTGTTATGCAAAGTGAAGTCGGTATCTGACACGACAGTAATAAGATGAAGCCTCCTCCTTCACGCGCCGGCTGATCGGGGGCTCCAGTGTGTGGCGGGGCCTACAGTAATCCCTCCCAGAAATACACAGACGCCAAGACAGTTCAATTACTCGCTCCTCTGCGCCCTAATCCTCAGGCCCGATAAGGAACCAGGGATTACCGTGTGTAGAAACATTTGCTGCAACATTGTTGTAAAACTTTTCGTCAGGAGTTAGAAGCACTCCACTCTAACTAACAAATTAGACATTTAGAATAAAGTTCACCACAATAATCCAGTGGCTGCAGGGTTGTAAATGAGACATGGAGCTTTGAGGGGATGACTGAACTGATCCAGAGGAAGTAACGGTATGCTGGATTTCTGTCCTCTGACTGGCAGGTAAAGGGTTCATTCATTTTCAACACGGTTTGGTAATAAGTCACATTTCAATCAAAATGTTTCACAAATTTTAATTCAATTTTTAGAAAACCTGTAGTGAATATATGCTAGTAGCTACTAGGATGAGAATCTTAACTAGTTCTTGATCATCATACAACGCTCCCACAACTTTTTTTTTTTTCCAAAGACCATCTAGAAATTAATTTAATACTCCTTTCACAGACATTCTGGCAAAAATTCATGACTGATAGAATTTCCGAGTTATTTCTCACCAAAGGCAGCAAAGTTTTAATTTAATTTATTAAGATTCCCGTTAGCAAATGACGTTTCAGTTGCTATTCTTCCTAGGGTCTCCTCTACATTACAATTTTAATATTTACATCAGTCTTACACTATCCACCTCACCACCCACCCACCCACCCACCCACCCGCATGCGCGACATCCAATACAATAGCACGATGCTATAAAAGTTAATTAGCAAACTAAGTGCTATACATTTACACTCATTCACCAAACAATAGCTGTTTGATATAAATCACAAGACATCTTTCAATATTATCAATACTCTTTCCATTTCATGTCCATTGTGTAACAAAAAAAAAAGTTTTAATTTCTTTTAAAAACATTTTCTAGCTGGTGCTAATTGCCTCCTATTTTCAGTATAAATTGTCAGGTTGTTACGGGTGGAACTGAGGCAACATAACTTCAGACCTACCTAAAAATGATGACAATATTACTGAGGCACAGAAGCCAGGTCAGATATTCAAAACTTGTTAAGTTTCACTTTTGACTTTTGGTAGTTACAGTACTGACCCTGTGTAAACCCCACCCCCCGCCTCATTGGTCTTCACTGTAATGAACACATGTTGAACCAAAGACCAGTTTTTTTGTGTACCGATATACACCTACTAGAACGATACCTGAAAAAAACATTTTATATAGTTTAATAGTTTAGTTTGACAAAGGTTTAATGCGTGTTTATGGAAGTGGAGCCTTTGGAACAGCACCCAGGTGAAGGTTTTGAAATGGACTGAATACACCCACATCCTTAACTATGTTGGCCATAAAAAAGGCCACATTACAGCTGGTGTTTTGTACCTTTTAGTTCAGAGGAAATTAAGTGATCCAATAGTTAAAATTTCTGAGCTTTATTTAAGGTAAAACATGTGCTGTGACTGGATTTGTAACAGAGAAATTAATTTGTGCAATTTCTTTATTAATCCATTTACAAAGTTCTTTATTCCGATTAATGTGTCACCAAGTAATTGGTGAAAAACACATTTATACATATAATCATTTTTTACTTAGTGTCATTTGACCACTTCCTGTCAACACTATCTCACAAACTACATTTCCAACAACTGTTTCTACATGAAATCGTCCGGAGTACAAACTCTTCAAATGAGGCTGAAATTATCACAAAACTGACTGAAGTTTTGTTAAGTTTTTCTATGTAAAATATGGTTAAGTACAAGGGAAATAAATCATGCCTTGAGGGGTAACTAATATAAATATAGAGTGAATATTTCTTCTGTTCGGCAGGTAAAGTGTTCGTCCACTGTGCGATGGGCCTCAGTCGTTCATCTACTCTGGTTCTGGCGTATTTGATAATCCACAAGAACATGACGCTGGTGGACGCCATCAAAGCTATCAGCCCCAACAGGAACATCTGCCCCAATGCAGGCTTCCTGGAGCAGCTGAGAAAACTGGACCAAAAGCTGCACTACCAGAGCTCTTCGACGAGTTCGAGAAACAACGGTCAGGCTTGAGATAAAATCCACTCCTTGATCAATAAATGTGGATTTCACGCCGTTTTTGATTAACGACCGGACACTAAACGGCCCTTTCTCAAGTATTATTGTAAGATTAATGACGGCTCTGTTCTGTTTTAGAGTCGAAGTAATTCCTGCAAGTCATCACAAATGCAACCAAAGCCCCGACGCAATTAAATGAAAACTAGTTTTTATTAATGAACTGTTACACCTGTGTGTTGTTTGCACTAATATGTTGAAATAGCTTCGATGAAAAATGTTCATGGATACAAGGCTACACATGCTGTACTCTATGTTAAAAGATAAGATTCCTGTTTTACTTTTACATCCCATGATATACTTTTACTTGTGTTGGAATATTTGTTGTATTTTTGCTTAAGTATGAGACATTTTCTCATGGATTTTAGCATCAATGGGCAACAGTTTCATAATTGTAATTCATGAGACCTGACAGAAAACAAGACTTACATTCCCATCTCTGGACCGTTTTTCTTCCTATAATATAAAAAAAAATTCATGACAGGTTTTGGATAATCACGAGTCAGACCGGTAAGAGTTAAATATGTGATTGACAGCTGTAATAACTGGTTGATAATATGACTTTTGCCTTAGTTCAGTCTAGTTACATACAGTAAGAATTATTTTAAGTTACTGCATTGAGCAAGACATGACCGTTTAAAATTATTAACCCCTGAAGACACAGGAAGTACTTTAATTTGAGTATATTATGCTTTGTTAAAATAGATTGTGATGTCATTTGTTAAAATTCAGACACGTTTATAAAAAAAAAGAAAAAAATGAAAACAAAAGTGAGCATCAATATAGCATAGGATGTGGGTAGCATCTTATATGTAAAAGGTGAGACAATATGAGACACACATGCTAAATACTTTACGGGTAATGTAAAAGTTGATTTAAATGGGAGATATAGATTGATCTACAGTATGTTCTCTCTTCTACAGTAACGTAAAATAGCATCCATGTGTAACTTTAGTCTTTATTTGGACTGTTGTCAATTTATATATATATATATATATATATATATATATATATATATATATATATATATATATATATATATATATATATATATATATATATATATATATATATATATATATATATATATATATATATATATATATATATATACTGGACTAAGAAACCAGTAGTTTGCAATTTGGCAGTCACCATGTGCTTTTTGGAACCAGGAGTGGCAATATCTGGATAAAAGAGGTGGAGCTTGAGAAGCCAAAGGGAGTCAGTGTTGAACTAATGCTAAGTGCTAGCTTGTCATTTCAGTGAAATGGTAAATTTCATGCAATACAATGTATGATAAAGTAATTAACATCTTGTTCAATTAAACTGTTAAGTACAAATAAAATAAAACTGTCAAGAAAAAAACATTCCATTGAATCAACGTGTCTCAACACAATTCTGCATGACTGACATGAGTGAACGGTCACACAGATCTCACATTAAAAAAAAATGAAGGCTTTGATTGACAGTCTGATTACATTGACCTACAAGTAACATGCTTCTGGAATAAAACTAATGAAATTTTACTGATACTGTTACTCAAGTCTTAAATGCTGGTTGGCTCAAGTTTCCAAGATAAGTCTGGGGTCAAAATGTGAAATTATTAGAATGAACAAGAGAATAGGTTTTAGTCTAAGGGAACATTGGTGTCAGATCTACATGAAAACACTGTCTGCACATTATGATTCATTCAATTTATTATTTCTAGTGGAATATTTACTAATCCATTGTATACATGTACATAAACTAGCATGTATGTGGAATAACACACCATCATATATATTAAAAACATGAGCTAACCAGCATTTTTGTCATTTGTTTTCTGATCCATCGTATTAAAGTATGTACGATTTATCACATTTAATGACTGAAGCAGATACTTTCTAAAAAAAAAATTAAAATGCAGACCAGTGTTATCAGAGCAATAATTTATAAATGGACCACCTGAACACTGATTTTTGGGACTCCGTTGTTAGAGCGGATTATCCAGTAACTGAAGGGTTGTTGGTTCAAGTCCCACCCTGTCCTAGTCAGTCTGTTGTGTCCTTGGGCAAAGACACTTCACCCTCCTTGCCTCCAGTGTCACTCACACTGATGTATGAATGTTTGGTGGTGGTCAGAGGGGCCGTAGGCTTCTGTCAGTCTGCCCCAGGGCAACTGTGGCTACATATGTTGTTCACCACCACCAGAGGGCGCATGTGAGAGCAAATGAATAATGGGTCACTAATATGAAGCGCTTTGAGTGTCCAAAAAAGTGCTATATAAATCCAGTCCATTACTATTATTATTAATTAGAGGTTCCAAATAAAAATGCTCACATTGTAATGACTGAGAAAAAAGTCATCAACATGGAATTTTTAGAACATTTCAGAGCATTTCTATGGGATTTAGGGCTTTTAGGAGAAAACCCCTAGTGGATGTCATCAATATTACAACTTTAAGAAAATTCTACAATGGCTGTTATTGTATTTTTGTAATATTTTGCCATGATTTGTAGTATCTGTAGTAATGCCTGTCTGACAGACAACTGTTACAAATAATAATAATAATAATAATAAGCCTAAGTAATAATATATTTATGTTTAAATGTGGATTTTTTCCCCCCAATGTATTGAACTAACACTTGTAAAAAAAAAAAAAAAAACCCTAGCTGGATCTTTTCAATGACGTGTTCATTAAAATCTAAAGATAAACATGCAGTGTGCTTTCTTCACAGTATTTAAGGTACAGATTGGTTTGCTGAGTTAAACCAGTCAGCGCCTTGGCAGTAAGTGTACTTATGTGGTGAATCGATTACACTGTTCAAACTGTAAACACTGACTGCAGTTAAAGTTGTCACAGCTCAAGCAGCCTGGCTTCTGTCACAGGCATCTGAGGAATAAATAGTCCACGCTGCCTCTGCCCAGACTCTGGCATCCTCAGCTGTTGCTCCAGAGGGACTTAGCCTCCAAACAACATCATATTTACAGGCTCAGATGGAAAGCAGACCAGGCTGCACCAATAAGGTTAATGTCACTTCTTTCCAAACGTAAAATGGAAGAAAAATCAGCAAGACAGCAGCGGGAACTTTATATATTTCCTCAGTGAATTGTGGAGGCTTTGCAGTTTGGTGTTATTTGTGATGACTGTATTTTAACGCTGCAATAAAATCAGACTAAATGAGCTCAGAGGAGGAGCCAGAACACCAGACACCGCCCACCTGCGATCTGCTCGGCCTTCTGCTGCGGAACAGACGGCCCACTGGTGCTGTCAACGAGGTTTGGCCCGGCCTCTACATCGGAAACACGTAAGTGACATTCTCACTTCAGGGCTCAGCTGCAAGATCTGATTGTGAAACTGTGTTTGCTGCAAACACGTCTTGTATTTCGCCAACTGAGAGAAAAACAGATCAAAATCTGTACGTTTGAGTCACCAGTGATGCATTTGCAAACATACTGTCACAGGCGGCAAAACTGCACACATTCTTCACTTCAGCTCAAGTGAAGAGAAAAACTCGACGACTTCACTGCTGCGGGTGTGAAAAAAGTACATCCTCTGAAATGTAGAAAAGTAGCTCTGAAGGACAACTGAGCATAAAATGGACTCGACCATTTTCACTTCTAATACAATATGAAAAAAAAGAAATGTAATTAAAAGAAAAGGACATTGAACATGAACATTTTCCTCAGCACTCATCTTACTTTTACAGTCGGTTTCATTTTATCCCACGACAACGATTTTGTTTTATTCCCATTTTTATGTTTTCTTTTTTTCTTTTGCATTTTATATAATTTTCATCTGTTTAACTCATGTACATTATTTTCATGTCGTTGCATTACTCGGACATTTTCTTGCTACATCTTTTACCTTCATATTATGTTTTTATATCTTCTTTGTTTTTTCCTCCAATCCTCGTGTTGTTCACATGTTATTGTCTTACAGTGTTTTAGGTTTTTATTACAGGTGTTCAAAGTACTCACATTCTGTACTTAAGTAGAAGTACAGCTACTTGTGTGGGAAAAAAATACTCTGGTAAAAGTAGAAGTACTGATTCAACTCATTTACTTAAGTAAAAAATTACAACTTCTTAATTGTAATAAAGTAAAACTGCATTTTTTTTGCAATGCATGAAATAATACTTATTTAAGCAGGAAAACCCTGAAATAAATAAATAAATAAAGCCTTTAAAATTGAATTATTGTGTAGAGGATGTGTTTTGTTGGGTCATGGTACTCAGTCAGAATTTAGGGAAAAATTCAGTAGTAAATGGGCGATTAAAAAAAATACGATTTTTTAAAAAAAAATCTAAACTGTGTGAAAAAGTAAACATTAGGACCAAAAAAATTCTGAATGACAAAAAAATAACAATTATGAGAGAAAAAGTCTAAATTATGAGATTAAAAAGTCTAAATTATGAGATTAAAAAGTCTAAATTATGATACAAAAGTCATTATTATGACATAAGAAATGGATAATTATAAGATAGTCTAAATTATAATATAGTCAATCACAATTACTAATTTACAACTTATTTTTCATACTGTCACATTTGTCTAGTTTGAAAAAGTCTGTTCTGATAATGTAAAGAGTATTAAGTACAGATATTTATACAAAAATGTAGGGAGTAAAAAATAAATAAAATATTGTCATCTTCTTATGTGTTTATGTCATTTCCATCTTAAAGCCTCCTTTACATTATTACCTCGGCCAAGGAAGTTATGGTTTTGCTGGCGTTGATCTTTGTTCAAGATAAGTCGAAAACTTATGGACGGATTTTGATGAAATTTTCAGAATATTTTGGAAATGTGAACAGGAAGAACTGATTTCATTTTGGGGGTGATCGGGGTGGGGGGGTCTACCTTGGCGGAGGTCTGCACTCTCTGTGTGCTTTTCTAGTCTTTATCTTTAACTTTCTTTCCTCTTTTCATTCTTACTGTTACATCTTCCACCTGTTAAAGTACAGCCACTGTTACGTGATATTGACCAACAGCTACACAATGGATCTTTTTGCATGTGTGACTGTTCCATCATTTAAAGCTGAAATCAGTATGGATTTTGAGAATGCTCTCAGCAAAGTAAAATAAAATAATATTATTCCCCTCTGTGCAATAACACTAGCCAGTATGGAAAATGCAGATATGTGCATGGAAATGAAAGGAGTAAAATGATAATAAAAACTGATGTAAAGTACAGATACTCTACTTAACCTTGGACATAAAAGTAACTACTTCTCTACATCTAAGCAACATCTACACAAGTGATTTATACTTATTTATTATTTGATCATATTTTTCAGTGAAATTCTGGTATTTTTTCATCTATTTATTTATTTAGCAGCTCTTGTAGATGTTCATAAAAAGTGAGTAATGGCAAACATTAAGATTATGAAATATATCAGAACAGAGAATGAAAAAAAAGAGTTTTTCGACAAAATCCATCATGAACTGAATGTACAAATCATCTATAATCACTGGCATTTGTTAATTTACACTGGTTAATCTCACCCAACATTGGTTGGGAAAGATTACATATTCATGCTATAACTGAATGAATACTTGAGATATCACCATGAAATTACATTAACATATACACACAGCTAATGCACATCAGATGCAATCATCCATTCGAGTAGAGGTCAAAGGTCACAATCACATTATCAGTAACTAGAAAAGCACTCTGAGAGCGCAGACCCCTGCCAAGGTAGAACAGCCCCCACCCCCCCACCCCCCACCCCCATAATCATTTCCTGATCTCACCATTACGAAGCTACCCTGAAAATTTCATCAAAATCCGTCCACAGGTTTTTGAGTTATCTTGTACACAAATAAACAAACAAATCAATCAACGCCGGCAAAAACCTAACATCCATGGCGGAGGTAATAACTGTAGAACAGATCGTCACAGAACTTTCAGATTGGTACTCAACGATGCAGAATGAAGATTTCTACAATTCTCATAAATGCCATCATTACCTACAACCAATAGTTTTTGAGATCTCTGGAGGTCAAAGGTGACATGTCGCAAAATTAACTTGTGTAACACTGTGTCAAACACACATATCACGCTATAACTTAATCAATACTGGATATATTATCATAATATTACACACACACCGATGCATATATACATATAACAAAATTATCAATATTACAAAAAGGTCAAAGATCAAGGTCACATTTAGCATCAAGGTCAAAATGACATTATTGGCTCTAATTCAAGAACAGGTTGTCATAGAAACTTGAGATTGGTACAAAATAGCGGCTATATAAGACATTCTCTCAATACTTGTATTATTGGTGAATCAACGGTGCAGAAGGCAACATTGATGGCATTTCCATGTTCACTACAAATCCTCTGAACCGCGTAATAAGACATATTTGACACCGACTGAAAAGATGAGAAACTGTAAATTACCTGGATTATTTACATGGATTGATAGGATTAGTCGTTCAACAGCTATTAAATGTTTTAGATCACTTTTTGGCTGCCAGTAGTTATTTGAAGGTTAACAAAAGTGACTTTATGTTTGCACCACCACTGTGTACTGTACACATATGTTAATGCAGATGCAACCGAACAAGTGAGATCACTAAAAATAGCTTTGTTTTACAGGGCTACGGCTAAAGATAAATCCCTGTTAGAGGATCTGGGAATAACACATGTGGTGAACGCTGCGCATGGCCCACAGCACATTGACACCGGGCCACGTTTCTACAAAGACACCAACATTGTATATCACGGAGTAGAAGCAGCAGACTGTAAAGACTTTGACTTGAGCCCATTCTTCACCGAGACAGCTGATTTCATTCACACAGCTCTGAGTCAGAAAGGTACAAGCTCATAAACATGATGGAAGAACGCAAAACAGAAACACGAGCGCCGAGATTAGATTAATCTGAGCTATTACGACTAAAACAGGAGCTAATGGTTGGTTTTATTTGCATACATTTAGATGGCACAGAGGCCAAATTAATGTGTTTATAGGCTGGAGGTTTTTTTTTGTTACACACTAAATATTTCAGGCTTAATATATTTAAATGTTGGTATGTTATGTTAGAAAAGGCAAATAAATGCATGATTTAATAAATATGCAGATGTTTCTATCCTAATACTGTCTGTTCATGGCAGCATAAAGAAGACTGAGATCAAATTCATGCAGAATAACTACACTATGTAAAGATGTAAAAGCCTGAGCACAATGTAGACGATAGAAGTAACTGTGGGATGGAGCGAGATGCAAACTGACACAAAACACATGATGAAAAAGGTGCAATGAGATCAAAAATGATAAAAAAAATAAAAAAATGTAGAAGGTGCGACGAAATGAAAACAATATAAGATGTAACGTGACAGAAAAGACAATAATGACATAAAATGTAAGAAAATAATGTAGGAGGTAAGATGAAGGTGTATGAAGCAAGCAGATAAAAACACTGAAGAGATGCTTGAAAAAAAAATAGATATAAAAAGACAAAAATAAATTAACAAGATGTAACCAAAGACAAAGTAAAACATGAAAACAGGTGAAAACATATAAAATAAAAAAAAATATCCAACACAAAACTATATGAAAAGAAAGCAGAAGATGCAACAAGACAAAAACACTGTAAAAAGAAAAGTAACATGACACAAGAAAAGACAAAAATTATTGAGAAAATTTGTAAAAAAAACCAAAACATATACGTTATATATATATATATATATATATATATATATATATACACATATATACATATATATATATATACATATATATATATACGTTATATATATATATATATATATATATATATATATATACACATATATACATATATATATATATACATATATATATATATATATATATATATACATATATATATATACATATATACATATATATATATACATATATATATATATATACATATATATATATATATATATATATACATATATATATACATATATACATATATATACACATATATACATATATATACACATACATATATATACATATATATATATATATATATATATATATATATATATATATATATATATATATATAAGATGTTGAAAGACAAAGACATTCTAAAGCTCATAATATAAACAATTATGAGTAAAATGGATGCAAAAGAAAAAGGAAATGATGCAAGACAGAAACCTATAGAAACACAAAAGATGCATATGATGCAACAAGAGGAACGCACACAAAAGACATAAGATGAGGATGACACAAAAGACGACAAAATTACAAAAACAATGTAGAAAACGTGGGAGATGTAAGGAGCATTAAGACAAAAACACTAAAGACAAAAAAAAAATATATATATATATGACGCAACAAGATGAAAACGACACGAGAAAGAAAAAGACATTTAAGTTGTAACAAGAGATACTGTAAATAAAGGAAACATAGAAAATGCAACTGAAAGAAAAATGGCATAAAATGAAACAAGACAAAAATACTGTAAAAATATGGAACAAGACAAAAAAAAAAGAGATAATGAAGCTTGTTTGATGACATAAATGAACCCCTTATTGGTAAAATTGCATCTCAATCTAATGAAACATTTGTGATCTCAAAAGAACAGCAGTAAAAATGATAATAGTTGCAATAAAAGCTGTTTAATTTAGAGCTGTAATAATAACACCTTTATTTATAAACCGCCTTCAGTCAAAGTGTTGTACAGGCAGTTAAAACAGATAGATTTAAACGGGTTTAGACAGTTTACACACTGATTAAACAACTGAAAACACATATTAAGACAAAATAAAACACATTAAGTTTCATATGTGGCACTAAACAAATGGGTTTTTAACTTTACTTTTAACATCTCAGCAGAATATGCTTTTCTAATGTCCTGGGGGAGTCTGTTCCACAACAAGAAAACTCACCAACTGTCTTTTTCCTTCAAGGGATTTAAAGGAGTAAAAATAAGTTTGGCTCATTTTTTAGATGATTGGGAGTACATGCATAGTTGACATTAAAAAAAATAAATAAATAAAAAAAAAAAAAAAAAAAAAAAAAATCACACCATTCAGATGTACATGGAGAAATGTTGCCGTTTTGCTCTCTGGAAATTCTCGATTTCATTGCATTCTTTTTTTAAAAACCTGTTAGTAGCTTCATTCCAATTTCTAATCAAATACTGAACTATGTTTTTTAAAAAGAATGCAACAAAATCATGAATTTCCAGAGTGTCTAACTCTACATTCGGCAATCGAATATTTCAGACTTCCTCTTAAGACGTCTTATGAATACATGTGAGGTACATGGGTTGAGTTAAGTAACTCTGGACACACTATCTGAGGACATGAAGACCTCCGGAGACTTAGGTGGTCTTAAGTAAGAGGGTCCCTAAACCAAAGTGTGAGGTTTAGAACTTTAGAAGAGGTCTAAAAATAGTGTTTCATGTCAAGATATGCCCTAATTAGTTTGGCTCAAAACGGCAAAATCTAAATGTCTCCATGTACATCTGAATGTCAACTATATGTATGTATTCCCAATCATCTAAAAAATTAACTAAACTTATTTTTACTCCAGATAATCACTTTAATTTACGAACTGTTCTGATTGTGATTATATTATGTAAAAATAAAAAAATAGACGCAGGAGGAAACAGCCTTGTCATGTCAATGTGTGTGTATCTTCTTATGAATATAAACTTGTGTTTTATCCTGTAGGTAAAGTGATATAAACTTGTGTTTTATCCTGTAGGTAAAGTGATATAAACTTGTGTTTTATCCTGTAGGTAAAGTGATATAAACTTGTGTTTTATCCTGTAGGTAAAGTGCTCGTTCACTGTGCGCGAGGAATCAGCCGCTCGGCGACTCTTGTTCTGTCCTACCTGATGATCAGACAGAAGCTCACGGTCGTTGCAGCCGTGGAAACCGTCCGACGGCGCAGAAACATCCTCCCCAACGTTGGGTTTTTGAAGCAACTCTGTCAGCTGGATTCAACCCTGTGTCAACAAAGGAGAGAAGAGTTGAGATGATACTTGTCACATTAAAGAAGGAAGTCTTTTTCTGTGACAACATGCATTTATTTCACTACTTTATGTTTATGTTTGTAATGTGATTTATGCAAACATTATATAAAAAAGATCTATGAATATAAGATTAAGTATGACCTAAAAAATATATATATATATCCTCCTGAGACACACTGATGGATAACTTTGAAATGTATTCTCCATTTACCACAATGTAAAATTTCAAAGTGATCCAGAATCCAGTATCTCTTCCTCATCACCACCAAAATTTAATCATTTGTTCCTTGTGACAGTCCCAAAACACCCTGATTTTTTTCTTAAAATCCATCCATGACTTTTAGAGTAATGTTGCTAAATATCAGACAAACTCCAATGAAAACATAACCTTGTTGGACCTCTCTTCATTCAGAGGGGGGGGGGGGGGGGGGGGGGGGGTGTCTGCCTTGGCTTATTTTTCTAATTTGTTTTGTGCAAGAGGCAAAATGAAGCCAAGGTGGAAGGATCTTAAAGGTGTAATACTACTGATGGCCACTAGGGTTGGATATACTTCAGAGAGCTACGTACATTCAGCTTCCATCTAAAAAAATACCCCCCCCAACAAGTTTTGTCTCACTGAATTTATTTTGGGCTCTGTGGAGGTCAATCTTTTAATTACTATTCCATTTATATAATGTATATATAATTATGTAATTTCACTCTTTCAGTTTATTGAATAAAAGGCATTTCTTCCAATTTTGTTCATAAAGTTTTGAGAGTTATTATTACCTGAAAGCTGGGGACTGTCTAAATTTGATGAGTTTAAAAGCTTTAGGTTGTGTCAAAACTAGACTTGTTTGACACAGGTTGGTGGAAGATGCATGGTCCCATAATTGGTTCCTCTGTGTGATGTGTAGCAGTTTAACAATCCATTATATTAGTTTCCCAAATCTGAAATTTCTAAAACATGTTTAACAAAGAAGAGTCCTCCAACAGGTTAGCATAAAACGCCTCATTTTTCTTTTACACATTGTTGCTGGGATGCACCTGTGTGTCCTCGGTCAAACGGCTCTTCTCGGATCCTCATTTTTCACCTCCTCGACTCCTCAGCTGTGACCTTGAAATCGATTTTAGTGCACCGACTTCAAGAACATCTCAATCCCCTAAAATAAATATTGGTGACTAGGGGGTTAGTTGAGAGTTCGGCAAAGGCTACACCTGTGTTTCTGGGTTACAGGTGAGGATCGGGGAGGCAAAAAATGAGAAGCGATATTATCATCTTGGACCAAAACAAGACTCAATCAGCTGTATTTGTGCTAATGATTAAAAAAAAAGCTCTAGTATAAAAATAAATAAAATAATGTAAAAAAAAAAAAAAGAAAATATTGAAAAGTATGCAGTATTTTATATATAAATAGTATTACTCAGAGGATACAATGGAAGATTCTTCATAAATGTTTAAAAGCTTAACATAATTGTTTAAGTTGTTTCAACATTAGATTCTATCTGAAAAGCAGAAAAACAACTGTGAATCAGAAATGTTTTGTTTGTACATTTACAATTCTACACATTAAATACTAATGTTGTTCTGCTGTTTTTGTGCTAAACTATGCTACAGACTCACAGTTCCAGCCGCACACTGAAAACACATCGATCAATCGATCAATCCTGAGCAGATAAGTTGAACGTATTATTTGTGGAGCTCAAACTTGCAGAAATACTCATTTATATAGTACGATCAATATTGCAGAAGACATTTAAACAAATGCAACACAACTGCCAGAAGCCTTACTGCACTTCAGCAATGTAGACAGAGTATGACTATAAATAAACAATTCTTCACTTATTTATTCACATTTCTCCAAATACTGTGTCTAAACTGCTGCAATCCAGAGTCGAACAGTTAAAACTGTGATGTTTTAAGAGGCTTGATACAAGATGACAAAAATATGCCAGCATGGTTCTGAGCATGTATACAGATTCAGGTCAGACTTTGAAAAGAGATGAAACGCAGAAGCCATCTTAATAAGAGATGCTCTCCAGAGCACACTGGGAGACAGAAAGAGAGAGATGCTGTCAAAATAAAAGGAATTGGATATCACAGGTTTAATGATTTCACTGTCAGAATGAATGATGGCAGACTATGAAGATATGAGGGAAAAATAAAGGAGCCTGATGGTGTGAAAACTCTGTCTGACATGTTAGCAGCTTCATGCAGCCATTCTGCAATACAGCCATCATCACACTCTCACTTTAGGGGCTCGCATTTAGATCACTGAATGGACCATGCATATCATATTCCGGGGAATCAAAGACGTGTGCCATCTTGTGAAAAACCTCATCTGTCTAACAGTCTGACACATTTTAGTTTCTCTTCTGGCCCCGAGAGGCTCCAGAAGATGCAGAACATCTTTAACGGGTGTTGTGAGGCAGTGCTTACACGATTTCTCCCAGCGTCTAAAGATATGCAGAAAGGCTGACACAATTTCAAGGAGTCGCTGAGCAAAAAAAAAAAAAAAAAAAAAAATCTCTGAGTGCCCCTGCTCACTCCTGTGAATATGGGTATCCTTTGGCAAGTGCAAAGTTTGGATAAGCACGGCTTCCTGCCAGCAGCGGAGATTAAAGTTGTGTGTTTAGAAGTGGATGGCGGCAGGGACCGGCTGGGTGGAAGTTTTCCCTACAGGCGCGAACGTGGCAGCTAAGGTCAGGGGGCCACCACATCACAGCCCTAAAAATATCCTCCACATTTGATGCCCGTCACAGAGCGGTTATACAATCTCTGCCCCAGCCAGACTTAAACCCAACCATGTTCTGCTTTTAAGAACCGCTTCACAACAAGCTGCCAGAGTGATGAAACAAAAAATCTCAAGCAGGGAAATAAAGAGCTTTAATCTCTTCTCTTGGTGAGTCTTACTAATGGTCATGCATGTGAAAAACAAACAAAAAAAAAAAAAAAACCAGTATATTATCCCTGTCGAACACAGGAGAAATGGAAGGAAAAAGCTAGTGCGGCATTTCTTTCTGTCTCCCCTTAAGGTAATAAATCATGTGTGAAAGGAAGCCACAGTGAGAAAATGGCTTCTCACAAGTCAAAGATAAATGTTACAAAGGCGGCAGAGGAATCCAGTCCAGTGGATGAATATGTCACACCTGGGGGCTATGAGCTGGAGAAAATCCTTAACCGTGGGAGTGTGGCTTATACTCATGTCAACGAGGTCTGGCCTAATGTCTACATTGGGGACGAGTAAGTAAAAAAAAGCATTAAATTACTAAACTGAATGAAATAATTGAAGATTGAAATAATATTCTTGCAGGCAAACGGCAAAGGACAAGTATAAGCTGAAGACGCTGGGAATTACCCACATCTTGAATGCAGCTGAGGGTACGTGGAACAATGTGGATACGGGAGCTGGTTACTATGGCGACATGGATGTTGTCTACTATGGCGTGGTGGCAGAGGACGTCCCAGCATTCGACCTCAGCCAGTATTTCTTCTCTGCTGCCAAGTTCATTGAGGAAACACTGAGCATTCCTCAGAGTAAGCAGAGCATATGGTGGTTAAAGGTTCCACAGCATGGTAAAATCTGACCATATATTTATATATAAGCATTATCTCACCACTGGTGACCAGAGGAGAGATAAACTTACCCTCTGCATGATAGCAAATCTGACCTACAATTATGTCATCATTTTTGTGATACTTAGCCTAGTAGGTCTCATCAATCCGGGATATGTTATTTTATACAATGATAATTTCTTGACACATAATTGTTTGCAGAATACAGCAGCATATAGTTTGCACACCTATGTGATGAGCGAAAGTTGTCATGATAAACGACTCACAAATCAGATTGTTCAATGAATTTTCTACTAAATACTCTATGTAACTTACTGATGTGTACTATATTTACTCCCCTCTAGTGTGTTTACGATTTCCCATCTAGCAACACTGGTTGTGAGAACTTAAAGTATCTAAAGATCCAGAAATATAAAAAAGTATGTAATATCTACCCATGTATTTCAACACATTCTGCAGTTAAAACGTGTAAATATGTAGTGTATGCTAGCAACATGCTGCTAACATATCAAAGCTTTTTAGCTGTTGTGTGGGTCAGTAAATGGTAGCAGTAGTCTCTACGAATACATTTCTCTTAGGTGTGAAAAAGGATGAAAATTCCTGGTGTGAATAAATACACAAATTATGTCACTGAGAGAGAATTATTAGCTTAGTTTACAAAACAGGACGCTTGTTATATGCTAGCGACCACTAATGACTAGCTGCTAATACTAAATTCACAAACAAAAAGATGAATTAAAACAATAGCATAACATAATTGTTCACTCTTATTCCGTGGATGGAATGACAAAATTCTACCAGACATTTCAGTGGATTTGAGGAGAGAGCCCTTTCTTAGTTGAAATGATCGTTCACTGTGCTAAAACGTCAATACAGAAGCAATAAGCACTAAGGGAATACACATAGCTCATGCTACCTGAGCATTTGCTTTCATGCCTTCTCGACTAACAGCCAATTATTGACAAGTAGTAATTTTCTACGATTTCCACTTAAAAATGCTACATTGATCGCGAATATCAAGACATTTAATTAGGAGAGACCTATTTCTTAGTTTAGAGTATTGTTAACACTGTGAAAAAAGCAATATGGAACCAATAACTACTAAGGCAATGGACTTGGCTCATGCTAGCTGAGCAGGTGCTAGCAGCTAAATATTGACAAAAATAATTTTCCACAAATAAATAATTTTAACTTAAAAAAGTTACATTGATTGTGAATATTAAGGCGTTTAATTAAGAGGGAACAATTTCTTCGTTTAAATTACGGTTCGCTCAGTTAAAACATCAACATAAAACAAGAACTAATGCTATACACTTAGCTTACGCTAGCTTAGCATTTGCTAGCATGTTTCTCGGCTAAAATAAAACATCTCCCACAATTAAATTATTTTAACTTTAAAAATTCAGTCACATCGATAGTGACTATAAACACATTTAATTACTAACGTTAAAACAAGACATTCGATTTAAGTTCTGCATTAAATATAGAGTTTATTTCGGTTTTGGCAATTTCAGTTCATTGTTTAGTGATGCCTTTTGTGGATGAAAACCATGTGCATGACTAAATATTGGGGTGAAAAATGATCTTTACTTTGATTATTTGACCCTTGCAACAGATAAATACTTCCACAAAATGTCTGTTGGTTGAATATTTGTGACTGTCATATGTACAGATAAACTCCTGGTTCACTGTGTGATGGGCAGGAGTCGGTCCGCCACCCTTTTCCTGGCCTACCTGATGATCTGTGAGGACATGACGGTGGTGGACGCCATTGAACACGTCAAAAAGTGCAGACGGATCATCCCAAACTGGGGCTTTCTGAAACAGCTGAGGGAGTTGGACATGCAGCTTCAGGAGAAGAAGAAAGATGGTTCAGAGTAGAGGTGTTTTAGGACCTCTGGGGTAGTCCAGGTCAGATGCCAAATGAAAACACTGTCCAATTTAAGTCAAAAACCCAGGACTAGTCTCAGATTCTGTTGGCCTGATGTCAAAAAGGACAGGTCAAGTCTTAAACCAGTCAGGACTGTTAATCCCATCAAGTGTCTAATGGAATCTAATGTTTTATATCATGTCTAATATAATATGACAGTTTTAAAGGTTCAAGTCTCACAAGTGAAGTCAAGTGAAGGTCAAAGGTCAAAACTGAAAAGAGAAACCAAATTGTAAAAGAATTATCTGCATTATGTTTTAATCAAGTATTGGAGTTGTATTTAAATGAAAAAATAAATAAAAAAAATATATAAATCTGTGTAACCTTTAATTTCTTTACAAACGTTATTTATTACTGTTATTATTATAGAAATAAAACAAGTCAAATATTCTCAGTGTATGTGGCTTATACATATATATATTCTGTCTGTCTCAGTGAAATTATGTTTTATGTATTCTTCTCAGACCCTGGGAAGTTTTAGCTCTTTGAAATAAACATTTTAATTCCCATGATGCGGTTTTTTTTTGTGTTTTTTTTCCCAGACACACATTTTTAGTAAAGCTGAGATTGTCCCACTGGAGATGAAAAGTATGTATTACTGAGTCTCAGAAGAATATTTCATGATCTAAGATGAAGACATAAATCTACATCTCTGCTACACAATGACAACTGAAAATTAAATATTATAATTTCACCTTAAAGGGAAAGAAAACAAATAAACATTTAATCAGAAAATTCAACATTGAGATTTAGGATTTATTGGCCAAATGTTTTTTTTTATATATATAAATTTTGCCCCAATATTATGATATTTTCTGCTAAAAAAAGCTTACAATGGGCCTATCAGTTTATTCATATTCCTGCCACAGTCTTAATTAAATTAAAGGAGAAGAATCATGTACATGGTCAATCATAATTTATTCTTATGCTAAAATGTACAGCATTTTAAGTGACTGACAAAAGGAGAAAAGTCATAAATACAAGAATGTCATTCCGTCTGCTTTTTGTGCACATATCCAGGTATTTCCCCCCTGTTCTTACCAGCAACTCTGTACAGGTACAAAGGCTACAAAAGAGCAATATAAACAAAAACACAAGTACAAGTTGCGTTTTACATGCAATCCATTAGCTTAGTTTGGTCTATTCACAGGCTCTATTGTTCTACACTTCGGTAAAATATAAATCCAACATTTTATAAAGATAGAAAACAAATCTACAGATGGAATGAAAACGTAGCTTTAAAGGCATTATGTAAAATATCAACTTTGGACTAAATTTATATTTCTTTATTGTTATTTGTTATAATCATTTAGTTCTTTTAAATTCTGCCACACTTCTGGACATTTTGAAATGTTTTAGAATTTTCAGGGTACAAACACTGAGATATGCTTTGTTATTTTGACAGAAATCAGTCTGCTTTATTAAACAGAAAGCTGCCTCAAGGAGATCTGTTACAAAAGACTTCAGAATTATACATACATAGCAATAAAACCTCTCAAACCGAACAGAAAACAGGACTAAGTTTACATTTTTTTACATTATTAGAATTAACAAAATATAGTTTCATCTTTCTCCCTGTGGAGGGAAACCTAATAAAGGCCAGATATCTTTAAAATGGCTTGCTATTAAGCACAACACTTGTACAGTACTACTCAATGCACTGTCACTAACAGAGACTGAAGCATGCTAGTTTTCACTTTACAAAATAAGTACAATAATTTAAATATACAAAGGCATGAGTATAGTACAAACTAATTGTCAGCACTGTTAGACAGATACACTGAACAGGTTCAAACAGCCACTAACTCCACTTGTAGCAGGCACATTAAATGGCTTCATTTGAGGCTGCTACAAGACTGCAAGACCACTGATGAAATCTCTACGTCTGAGCTCTGAACCCGCCCGCTCTAAAAGACACATCAGAGACACTAACACTAATTAAATAGATTTTCATCGTAATGATGTAAGGCTTCCCATCTGGAGAACAAAAATACTTTTCAACATTAGCTTCAAAGTTTAATCATTGATGAAAATTTTTGCATTCTTTCCAAGTGCTGCTGCTGGTTTTTAAGTCCTAAACAAATAACAAAAAAAAGACACCAAAAAAGAAAACAAGGCCAGATCAGTGCATCTTAAATCAGCAAAATGCACGTGAGAAGAACCAGCTCAGTCCAGCGGACAGTTACCGCCTGATGAAAGGCCCTTTCAGGGACTGCTTGGACATGCCTGTGTTCATGTAACCAGGGTGACCAGCTGGGGTGTACACCATGTTGCCATGTGGTGGAGCCTGCATGGGCTGCTGGGGGTATGGCTGTGTTCCCATCATGCCCATCTGCATAGAGTACTGGGGTGACTGGTTCATGTAAGCATGGTTGCCATGGTAGCCACTGTTCATCATGGGCTGGCTCATGCTGTAGCCGTTCATGGCGTTAAGAGAGGGCATGTTCATGGAGTTGTAGGCCGGCGCCGGCATGATGTTCATGCTCACGCGTGGCATGGTGGCCAGCGTCCTGGACGGCGCCTGCATGGCGACAGTCTGCGGCGGCCGAGCGTACATCTGCTGCTGGTGGTGCGACAGCGGGGCTGATTTGGAACGGGTTGAGATGTGACTCTTGGAAGCCATTTGGGACTGGATCCGCTGCGAAGGCGGGATACCCATGTTACGCTGTAGCATCATAGGTGGTGGGGAGCTGAGGTTCGGGGGAGGGGTCATGGTGGCCTGCACCTGCGGGTTAGAGACCCGATGGGGGTTCTGGGACAAAGATACAAGGCCAGAATGCTGCGATGACAGCGATGGGGTGTTTGCATATGATGTGATGGGGTGTGAGGCCGAGTGGTTGAAAGGCAATGAGTGGGGGTGTTCAATGAATGTGTTGGTGAACTGCTGCAGCTTTGCCAGACTGAGGCCTGATGACTGAGAGTAATGGCTGCTGCTGTACTCCCCCTGGGGGTTCATCCGCTCATAGAGGGCGAAGTTGGGGGTGCCAGACTCAGGGATGTCTGCCAGCTGCATGGTGGTGGTGAAGTTGGTGGGCAGGGCGCACTGCGCCATGGACTGCTGCTGGCTGTGCTGACTGTGCTGATTGTGAAGGCTGTGTTGAGCGTGCTGATTGTGCTGGCTGAGCTGATTGTGCTGCAGGTGGTGATTGTGATGGTGACTATGCTGGTTGTGTGGATTGTGTTGACTGTGCTGGCTTAGCTGATTGTGTGGACCGTGCTGATTGTGTTGGCTGTGCTGATTGTGAGGGCCGTGCCTGCTGTGGGAGCTGTGTTGGCTGTGCTGGCTGCGCTGGCTATGTTGACTATGTTGACTGTGCTGGCTGTTGCTCGGCGGCCGTTCCACCACCACGCAGCCCTGCGGCGACTTCACATTGCAGTGCTGCGGCGAGCTCAGGCTGTTCTGCTGAATCATGCCGCAGCTGCCGGGGTTGACGGCGGCCATTTGCTGGCTGACAGCGCAGCTGCTTTGGGCCAAGCCACTGGTGGGGATGCTGCCGTAGGAGCAGCTGTTCTGAGAGGGGCCAGCGCCACAGATACTGCCACCCATGGTAGAGTCGTAGCTGCTGGGGTTCTCGTAGTTCTCTGTGGTACTCTCGATGCTGCCCAGGTCGCTGAAGCCACTGTCAACCACCTGCTGCGAGTGATCCGACACTGATGGCACATCCATCATGGGGCTCGTCTCCATGTTGTGGAGCGAGGGCACAGAGATGGCGCTGTGGTCTGGACTGATCTGGGTGTAGCCGCTCTCCAGAATGGACACCGCTGGGCTGTTGACAGAGCGGACCGACTGACTGGGGTGCGAGTGCGCAGAGGAGAGGGGGCTGCTATGGTCTGACTGGGGGCAGTCATCCACAGAGGTGAGCTGGGGGCTCTGGGCCACATGGGTGTAGGTTTGCAGACTTCGACAGGCCTCCTGGCTCTCCACACAGTCCTGGAACACAGTCTCCCGCTCTGTCTCCTGCGTCAGGGACTGAACAGCTTGGGCTGTCTCTGAGTCAATCTCTGAGCAGATTGGAGGGTCCTCTCTGAGCACCGGACTGAGCACCGGCCGCTCTGTTGGCTGAGGAGGTGGATGATCTGGACCAGGACTGGGTGCTTCCTCCTCTGATTCAGAGTCTGCAGGATTATCAGAGTCTACAGCTGCTACTGATGCCTCTGTTACAGGTGCAGTGGGTGTTGGTGCTACCGCTGTTTCTGTCTCAGCGTCTGGGGTGTTTTCTGCAGCAGCTGAAGGTTCCTCCCCCTCGTTACAGGATGTTGTGGAAACCTGCTGACTCACTTCAGAGTCATTGTCTTCTTTTGAATCTAAAAAAGGTGGATCACATTCAGGTGCTTCTTTGAGACTCTGATCCAGCTCCTCTTTGCTGTTTTCAGTCTCTTCCGTCTTGTTGTGACTCTCATCCTCATCATCTGCATCCTGGTCTTCAGTCTGAGTCCTTTGCACCTCTTCCTCCTCCTCCTCTTCCTCTTCTTCCTCCTCAACATCCTCGCCGTGTTGCTCCAGGGACACTTCACCCTCTCTACTGTGTTCCACTTCTTTGGCTGGGGAGTCCTGCTCGTGCTCACTGTCTTGTGGGTTTTCTTCAGGTGCTTCTGGGAAATCATCTCGGTCCTCGTGCCTGGTGTACGAGGCCACAGGTGAACTAACAGGAGAACACACCGGTGAATCCTCTGGAGAGCTGGACTTATGAGAGTCGTGGTCCGCAGGACTCTGTGGCTCAGATGGGAGCCTCTCCAGCGTTAAATCTGGACTGGGAGAGCCCCTTCCCGCTCTGCTGACCTCCTCCCCTGCACTGACAATGTCCTGCTCTGGTTCCTCTTTCGCCTCCTCAGTGTGGATGTGATGCTGCTCCGCCTCCATGGGAGTTTCAGGGGGAGTGTAGAGGTTGAGCTTGAAGCCCATCTTTCGCTCGTTCTTTAGTCTCCATTTGGGAGGGCCCCGTTTCACTCCTTTGGGCCAACCTTTCTTCCGTTTCACTGGACGAGGTCTGCTGGGTCTCTTTGAAAGAAGATCAGCTCCTACAGATAGAAAAAAAAAATACATGGTTATTTTATTGTTCTGACAATCTATACAATCTGCCTCCACAGGGTTTCATCAGCTTCCAAGATAAATTTAAGATGTTTTTTTTTTTTTATTATGAAGCGAGTAAAATGTATCCACATATTTCTTTTCAGAGGCAAAAAAATCATTGAGGTGCTAAAAAAACACAATAAAAACTGGAATGAAGATTAATAGAATGCTCATATTACTGGTAATACTAAAATGTACACAATATACACACACCAATGCAATTTCTGATCTGTTTTACACACATACTGACAAAAATGAGACTGATATGAAAGATGTGAATAAACAGAACAATGTTGGGAAATAGCAGGCAATTTAGTTTTTCTAGCAGTTATGTGTTTTTCTGACTTCCTACGTGACTCAAATGCTTTTATAGTCAACAGATGCTTAATGTGTCTGGAACAACTCTCACAGGACTTGCACTTAACCATATTAGATGAACGTAAAATTAACAGAAACAAGTTGCACTTCAGTGAGGGCTGTTTATTGATAAGAGAACACTCCATAGAAGCTTGACTGTGCTCTGATTAGTTTAGGCCAGCTGCACTGTATGCATTAGTGCTTAGTGGTTCCATGTTGATGTTGTTTTGGTACTTTTGGCACAGTGAGAACAACAATTCAAAGCCTGAAAATAGTTTCACTTTATGTAATTAAAATCTTAATACAATACATTTTTTAAACCTGTAAAGAGATTCTAAGGCCTACATTTCAAACTGTTGGATATTATGTGTTTTACGCTCTGTATTGCGTCTTATTATTCATATGCAATTTGTCTGTGTCAACAGGAAGCCAAGCAGTAGGTTAATTATTTACAAGAAACACTATCCACAGATGACTTTTCTTGGATTGAGAATGATGCTGAATTGTTACTGACTGTAAGACTGGTGTATAAGGTCAAATTGATAAGATGCAATTATGCAGTGAAGGTGGGTGCCTGCTATCCCCCTGCTAGCAAATCTATTTGCTACCGTAGTAGTCTAGTTAAGCTCAATATAACTTTTGGCTAGATTTCTCTGAAACTGGCTGACGAATCACAGTGAAGTATAAAATCAGAGGGCGGGTGTAACAAAGTGACACTGCTACGATTCAGAGAGAAACAACTGGAACCAAACATAGAAAAAGAACAACAACGATAGATGGCTGCCAACTGGGTGGCGGTTTCCTTTTATCAAAGATGAGTGAAGAATGTGAGAAAATGTTAGCAATCTTTAAATTCTTTTTAGAGAAGGGACAACAGCCGTTAAGCTCCATAATCTCCAATTTTGTTTAGTCATTCGTAACTTTCTCCGGACTCCACAGTGAACTTTCTGGCGTCTAACTACGTCATGCTAAAGATTACACTGATTTGTTGTAGTACCGTCCTATTGCATACAGAGGATTTGATAAGCAAACTTTTAGCCCCGCCTCCCCTGCCTATGAAGACTAGACCCATACATGTAATGAATAGAGATAGCGTGGCTAGGCGAGGTGCCTGCATTATTGTTTTCAATAGTCACCAAGAGCTTCCAAACTAAAATAGTGTTTTCCAAAAGTCCATGTTGGGATCCTAAGTAAATGTAGCACAAGTGAGTTTTAAAACTAAAGCTTCTAGTCTAAGCGTGTCTTAAGATGTAGAGGAAATGCAGCACAAAAGACTTTGTAGAGTCAGGATGAAAATACCTTCGCTCCAGTGTTCAAGATTGTCTTTCTGAATGTTTTTCTCCAGCCTCGGGCGACCTCTACGCCGTTTCACCGGTGTAATCTGTGTCTTGTCCTCATCTTCCTCCTCCTCCTCCTCTTCCTCCTCCTCCTCTTCCTCCTCATCCAGCTCGCCCACTCTGGAGGTGCGCTCTAGCAGGGGCATAGGACGCTCATCTTCTGAGTTATCAAACGGCTCGTTGAGCACCTCTGTGGTCTCCGATATGGTCTCTGTTGTTACACTGCTGTTTATTCTCTTTCTTTTACGCCCTCTCTTCTTGAGCACAACAGATCTCTGTAACACAAAACAAGACGGAGTGAGAACACATCGATCAGCGTGGATTACTTTTGTGGAAAACTGCAAACTAGGGCACTAGGTGGATGATGGAAATTCATTCAGGCTTTTGAGCTCAATGTAAAATGGTAAAACCACCGGTGTAAGCCTAAATGTTTGAGCAAAGCAGCCTGGTGTGGAAAACCACAAATGAGACAGGCCGAGTGGGCAGAAACCACAGTCTATATTCTACTTTATGCAGTTGTTTCCCACTGCTCTCCTCAAAATCCGTCACAAGAGGAATGTGAAATCAATACTGTAACTAATGCACTAAACAAACTTCACTGGCCAATTCTGTTCTTTTCTGGATTCCATACTGTTTTTGTTGAAAAGGTCTCTCTGACATCATGCAGCTGGCTGTAATTTTATCTCCAGCACAAGGGGGCAGTGCCATATAGACAGAACAGATGTGAGAAGCACAGAGGAGGGCAGTAAATTAACCATGACCACTGACAATAGTACAAGGTTTAGCCTGCACAGTGTCGACACCAGCAGTGAAAACACAATCTATTATCTGCAGCTGCAGGCGCACAGGGAGGCTCCAGATGACAAGAGGAAGGCACTGAACCCTCCACTGAATTCATGAATATTTATCAAACCTTTCCATCTCCCCCCCGAATACACAACAAACTCGTTAATGAAGGAAAATATCTAATGATGTATATTCAATTCTGCTTTATGCTGAAATAAAAACCTCAGATAATCAATGAGATGAAAAAAAAAACAGCTGAGTAGTGGAGATGAGTCATGTCAATAAACAAACAAAAAAGCTACATTTCTGTCATAGAGTAGTTATATTTAAAGATTGATTAAGAAGTTATCGGCATTTAAGTTACAATAGGAAAAAAAAATTAATTTCCAGTGATTAGTGCAAACAATTATACGATACTGAATCAGTATTAAACAGCAAAAGCATTCTTCTCCTGAAGACTGGTGGTATTTATAGTAGAATAATGGTGTAAGACAATATTACAGCACCATATTTTATGATACTGTACTGCTCTGTTCTGTTCATTTAATAGTTTACATGAAAAGATTTATGGCATACTGCAATTCATTTCGTGTTTAACTCCCAAGGTGCTAGACATGATCTTTTTTTTTCAATAAATTGTCCTTTTTTAGTTATTAGAGACTGTGCGTGTACAATACATGTATATGAGCCACTTCTGTTATAATCTCACATATTTACATTGGGTTGTACTCTTAAATGGATGTTGAACAGCGGTCATTGTTCCTAATCAACAGCAATTTGCAATTTTAATAAAATCCAACATAAAATATCATAGTAATAGTTTTCTGAGATTTAACTAAAGTGGATTCAGGCAATTCATGCTCATACTTATAGCACTGTGATACTGAATCATAACTCCTGAATCATGTTGTGAATTGTACTGGCATAGAGCCAAATATTCTCAAATATATTCATCCTGTCTGTATTAGACAAAAGACTATGTCAGCAGGATAAGCAAATCATGAAAACTAGCCAGTATAAAAACATAATGAACATTAAAATTAGGGAAAGAAAAGCCAGAAATGAAAGAAGTCTGGGTTTTCACCAACAATACTGACACAGTTATTCAAGATACACTTGATATTCTGTGGCGTTACTCTTAAAATAATGAAAACAGTCTCGATCATCTATTGCAATGTTGTTTTTGTTACTGGCTAAATCCTTTGGAATATTAACTGGAATGTCATATGAAGACGAAGATGGATTTTCTTAAAATAAAATTACTTTAATAATGAAAAATTGCAGTTTGCCTGACAGATGGCTTTTAACTGTTAGTGTATGATAAATAAACTAGTAGAGTTCAAGTGAAGTTATTTGACTTCCTGAAGGATCCCATTTTTCATTTCGTCATATTGTGGGGTATGTATTAAAAAAACAAACATCACCTTTCTTTTGGCTGTGAGCATCGCATGAGCTTTCGTGAGGATAGGTGGTGAGCCATCAGAGTCGTCATCATCATCATCGTCATCTGCTTCGTCATCGCTCACATCCTCCGCCTCCTGGATCCTCCTGGTCCAGGATGACATGGCGCGGCGTTCGTAGGTCCTGTAGGGAACCTTGCAGTGGACTTTGGTGAGCGGCTGCCTGCTGTGTGTTGACATGAAGCCCTCTCTCTCCTCCTTCTCCCAGCAACTGGCCTGCTCCTTCAGCCGCTCCGCCTGGTAATTAAACAGACACATTATCTCTGGAAAGACGCACGCTTCAACATCTGAGCAACCAGGCTAATGGGGAAACAAGAGATTGGAATTAACGTCATGACAAATGAATCACCGCAGGTTCCTTCAGATAATAAGAGCAGCATCCTGATTGGATGTTTGCCCGTCATGGAGGAAATGTTTCTGTTAAGCAACCGTGGAAAGATTGCATTTCATGGAATATTCAGCACTATCAATTATGTAGTGAACTGATTTAGGGCAATTTTGCACAACATTAGATGCCTGCTGACAGGGAGAGCGCTTTGCCTGGTAATGGCCTCTATTTGAACTACCGGCTAATCAAACAAACCTCCAGTAACAGCTCGGCAGGCAGCTGTACACAAATAACTCTTGCTTTACAAGTAGCCTTCAACAAGTTATATTAAAAACTTTTTAAAACTTTCCATTTAAGACAGTTATTGGTCCTGCGGCGGTTGTTTTTTTTTGCGCCGCAGCATGGTCATAACAGATTTTTCCTCAAAAACAAAAGTGAGTCTAAAGTTAATGAAGCCTCCTACGTGGTTGGCGTCATCATTTATCTAAATTTTAAGATCTGTCAAAATCAGATTCAAGACATTTTAAGACCTACATTTTTGATTAATGTAAAGGCGTCAGAAAACAGCATGGCTCTAATTAAGTCTATTATGAATGTAATTTAAGACCTAAATCAAGCCTCATCTAGTCTGTGACTAAAAAAAAGCGGCAGCTGTAGAAGAAAAGTGTGTCTCGTCTACTATTTTCCTCCTGATTTCAGCTCCTGTAGCTTCAAAGCTGAAATTGCCTCTTTGGATGACACTAAATAGGTACTTGTTTAGCATACTTATTTGTGTATTTTTATGCTATATTTGATGTTATCTAACTTTGACTGGCGGTAATAAGTATCCTTACCAACCTTTAATGGAGTTGTCCTGGGTTTTCTAATAGTATGCATGCTCATTTTGGATTCAGGATTAATGTTATATTTGCACTGTAAGGCCTAACATTTAGATTATTACATTTTAGCAGTGTTAAGGACTTGTGGGAACCCCCGAAATAACTCATAATATCCATGAAACCTACATCCATCTCCGCCTCCCTCTCTTCCTCAGACAGCACAGCGTTGGGGGTGGTGGAAGGAGTCCATCGTAGGGCATCGGGGTCCACCTCGTTGCATCTTGGATTGGCCCTCAACCTCTCCATGTGCCTCTGAATCAATCTTTCTCTTCTGATCAGCACAATCCTGGGTGAAAGTGAGAAAATCCATGTTCACAAACAACGGACAGAAGGTGATGTGTGGTTAGATCCGAGCACAAAGACAAGCTCTTTGGGACAGCAGGTGCACCATGTCCTTGGGGGTGCTTAACCTGACTTACTTCTGTCAATATTCAGCGGCATTAATGGATACGCTGTTAAAAATACCCGCTGGCCTGGATAAGTCAGACAGCATGCACGGGCTGAAGGAGACTGCAGCTTGGAAACTGACCTGCCATCCTGTCTGTCAATCATGCCGAGCTGCTGGAGAGTTGCGGCGATGTCATGTGGACACATCCCAGTGGCCCTGCTGATTCCTTTAACACTGATGTGTTTATCTGGGTGCTTATAAAGGTACTCCAGTATGACACTTTTCCAATATGCCAGGTAGGATAAGCGACCCAGATCTGACAGCGGCTTCTCTGGGGAGCCGGCTTGTCCTTCTTGCCTGGTGAGAAGGTAACCTAAAAAGACACGATTCAAACAAAAACAAAACACTTTAGTCAAGCCACGGGATTATTTTAGCATCCAAACCTCCACCATGGAATTACATTAGGGCCTTGTAATATGACAACATACAGTATATTATAGGTTGACTAATATGTTTCACCCCAGGGTTGATACCAATCCAGATAAAATAACAGAAAACACAACTATAACTGATGTGTGAAATCCATGCACATTCATAGTAAAATAAAATGTCAACATTTTCTCCAACAAACTCCAAACACCAAACTCTGCTGAAATGCCTTAAAGCCTAACCTTTAACTCCATAACAAGTTTAAAAAATGCAGCAAGAGCCCAGTAGCATTTCTTTCATGAAGTTAAAGTTAAAATTTTGATATATCAACAAATTAGCTCCCTTAAGTTTTATAAAGCAAACTAGTAAAACGTAAGTGTATGTTGAAGATGAATATTTCTAACGAGTGCCTACGGACAGAGAGGGAGCTGCATTAGAATTACATTTTTACAACAATAAATCTGAAAAGTGTAAAAAAAATAAGAATAATAAATGAATACTGAATATCTAATAATCAACAGACTGATATTTGAGTGATCCCATGTATATATAATTTTAAATTATGCGTTCAAAATCACAATCCTTATGACAATATTGTTCATCACTTGGACGACACAGTCCTGCTCTGGTCTACAGCGTGTTCAATTTCACATTTATCAATTATAATCTACTCTTATGGAAAATCTGTAAGTAGTATATAAATGTTTCCTATGAATTCCATATTAAAGAATAGTTTAGTCTGATGAGTTTGTTGCTCTTTTCACTGAATATCTTCCCTGATAAACAGACATAGGAATGAATAGCAGCTAGTAGGGCTGTGTGATATGATGACAATAGGCCAGCATCATTTGATATTATACCTTACAGTTGATTCTGCCCTGTCATTAATTATACAGCAACATTTTGGATGTTTTGGACTAAGATTGACTCTGACTTCATGACTTCATGGCACAAACTAAACTGTTTAGATACTACAGAGCAGAGAAAAATGCTTGTAATATCTGTTTCAGTATCAGTATTTACTAATACTAGTATCACTAGTGTCTACACATGCAGAAATCTCAAATAGATTTTGAACAATTTAGTGACAGCTGGAGCATATAGGTTTAGTTTTGCACCATCTGATAATATGATAATGTTATGGCAATATTTTTTTTTTTGTCATTTGGGTGACTTTTCATTGTTCCATACAGGATGGATTCACAAAAAGAAATATGTATGACAACAACACAAACAAATGATGGAAAGAAGTCAGGATGCAGAGCAAAGTAGTTTAGAACAGGAGAAGACAAATGAGGAGCTTGGACTGAATGGGACACATTTAGTCATATGGATTATGTATTCGTATAAGGTAGTGACTCCCAAGTCCTGGTTGGTATTTCACCTTTAAATAGTAAAAAAAAAAGTAGCCGAGACAATCAGTTTCCCTCTCCTTCAACCTCAGTCAGGAGCTGTGATACATGCTGGCAAGGGCGACAAAGGAGGTTGACAGAGGAAACAAAGCGACGGAGCGAAACAGAGAAGCAGCTGGATGTCATTGCTCACAAGAGACTGTACTTAGGGGAGATAACGAACAAGAAAAAAAAGCTAATACTAAAATGTATCTGTGTGTAATTAGTTTTATAAGCAGCCCTGTCAAGGGTCATCCATTATGAGCCGCATGAAATTAATTAATGCCTTTTAATGTGCACCCACTACCGAGAACTAAACAAGCAAATCTAATCACCAAACACTGAACACATAATATTCCAGTAATCATGACAATATTCATTACTAAAGCTAAGAAGAGCAGCCTGTGATAACAAACACTTAGCAGTGAATATTCAAATAAATTAATTGAAAAAAGTCATATTTCATTTCATGTCATTTTACAAGTATATTACCATTAATAAGGCAAAACAAAAGAGCCGCACTGAGTGAATGATGATGTGAAACGGAACATTTTTCACACTAATGCTCTGCTCTCACAGCTACCTGAGACAAACTGTTCCTCTAATACAATCCAATATAACAGAAAATCTTAATCTAAACAACTTCCAGCTCCAAAGCTACATTTTCCAATAAAGCCTTCAAAGAGCTCAGAACTCAGCTGTGTTCAATCTCCCTTAATCCCTGTCTTTGTTATCAGCACACTCTCAATATCACAGATCCTCTCGCATCTCTGTGTCTCAATGGCTCCCAAAGTGAACAGGAAATCAAATGCTCCATTACCGCTCTGCCGCCTCCCCTCCCTTCGCCTCGCACGCTCCTTCTTCTCTTCATCACTTGGTGAGGAGAAAACTCTTGAAAATAATAAAAGTGCTCTAATGACAAAAAAACTGCCTGCCTAAACACAGAAACCCACTCAAGGCAGCAGCTGTTTTCATAAGTGGACCGCAAGGCTTTAAATATTACATGACATAAAAACACAGAAACACCTCATCAGATGGAAAACAGAGTAAAAAAAAAAAGCTCTTCAGGTCAAACACTAACAGCCACCACATAATGTATGCAGCAAAAATGTACTGTTTCTCACTCCTAATCTTCAGTGATTGCCTAAGCACTGTACATGAATGCTCTTGATTAGGCCACTTCAAAGCCTTAACCAAATAACAGCACCTTGCACAAGCTCCGGCTTCACCCCTTAATCTGAAATTGTTTGTAAAAGACAGAAAGAAAAGTAGAAAAAACTGACTTCAGTGGTCTAAAAGAGCATTAAGGAACTTACTGAAATCAATAAGGAACCTTCCAAATCCTTGCCTTTGGTACTGAGGCATGATCATTATGCAGGAGACATTGTACTTCTGCTGGCAAAGCTTTTCCTGAGGGAAGGAGAAACAGATCAAGTATGTCAGAGCTCTGCTGAAGCTGGCAATTTACTGCACCTGCCATTGTCCTTGTCTACAGCGTGCACGTGCACATGCATGCACATTTACACGTAAGGACACAGGATTTCATTGAACACGATCAATCTGTAGTATCACTTCCATTACTGATGTCCATTTATTTTTTATTATGCAATTATTATTATTATTTTTTTTTTTTACATGCTGCTTTAAAATGCTTGTGTTGTTTGAACAATAGTTCAAACCACAAATATGTTAAATTCACAATGATAAAAAGGAAATTCTCATGTTAGGATGCTGCAGTTAGACACAGTTTTGTTTTTCCCCCCACCTCATTAATGATTGATTAAAGCGATTATACAAACTGCTATTGATGGACTAAAGGGCTGGAAATTTTTTAGATTAGTTAGCTGAACCATAAAATAATAAAACCCCTGCATTCAAACATCAAACAAATGTACTTAAAGTTACAAGGCACCGAAATCTGGTTTGAATGTTAATGTTGAAGCTAGCTGGCAGCATATTTTAATGCTTTATTTACCTTTGGCCGATTAAATATTTTATATTTCAGTGCATTTTATACTTTTATTGGTAAAACTAGGAACATAACCAGTATTATAAGTGTTTAATTACAATGCCAAGTGAAAAAATGGGACAGATACTTTAAGTATTTATGTTAAGAGGGTTTTTTTTTTCCTAGATAGCACCATAAATATAAGTACTAATATTACACACTGAAAATACTCCACTAATCGTACAAGTTGTATTTAATACCTCACTTTCCAAACAATATTGATATCATCAACAAAATATATTTTAACTGTGAAAAGGCAATGTAAAGTAAGTAAGGTAATATGGTCCCCGGTAATATTTCATTCTTAAATATGATGTTTTTGGATTCATTTTGTGGCTAAACTACATGTTTAATGCTGAACTTAACTGTTAGTAATAGAAGTAGATTATTATTGTATGTTTGTGATGCTCTCTTGTAATAAAGACTTCTTAAAAAATATTCATGAGCAGTAAATCTGAGATAATTTTTAAAAGACTTTTTCAACCCATAATGTTTCATCCTTCAGTTTATCATAAATAGTGAAACAACACTATTTTGACATAATTTTCACTGGAAAGATAAAAAAATATGATCTGAAAAGGGACTAAAGTACAATATCTGCCTCAGATATCTACAGTAGTAACAAGTGTCAGAACACAGTAGAAATATTGGAACTACATGTACATCAATTTGGCTTTTCGCAATATTCACCAACATATATCAACTACTTTGAACTTTATAGAAAGGAATATTAATGCAGTTATGATGTAATGGATTCAACAATACTTTTTTTTAAAATTTTGCCAAAACTAGAACCTGCCCATTATGACATGATAACTTTTCTATAAGTCTGAAATAAAAACAAAACAGTCACTATTAAAACAGTCGTATATTTTAAACATTTCTCACAGCAGCCAGAAAAATATTGTTTGTTACGTATTTTCAAAGTTCAAGGTTTAAGGTAGTTTTATTGTCATTCAACATGTTAAAAACAAACATGAAGGACGAAATTTGTTCCTCAAGCCCAGTATAAAAATAATGAATAATGATAGTAATAAAAATATAATAATAAATAACCATTTGCTAAAGTCATCACTAAAACCATGCTAAAAAAGTGCTAAAATTGTATTATGTATAAATAATTATATATAATAATATATATTATATTGATATATTTTTTAATAAATACAATTTTAATACAGAAACTGGATTTTTTTTGTCTTAATACATACAGATAACTGAGGTGAATTCTAAGTTCATCATATAAGTTCTAACTTCAGTTTTCATTGCTTAAAAATGCACAAATTAGAGTGAATCAGTGTGACTATTCAGAAATGATGTGCGGTACGTCTTCATTTCCCTTATAATCACTCTGTAATTCTTACCTTGGAGAAATAGCCCACAAGATGACAGCCTTTCTCATCATTCTTTGTAAGTATGTAGAAGAGGAAAGGCTCCACATCATAATACAGGGTCTTGTGATCCAGGAAAAGCTTGGCTAACAGGCAGAGGTTTTGGCAGAATAGTTTGCTGACATTTCCATCAACCTAAACACGGAATAAAAGGAGCATGAGGACACTGTTCAAACAGTCCCATTTCTCCCTCCTCCCAGAATCCATTCAGTGGAATCTCATGCAGCATACAGTTATTGCTTTATTGCTGTAAAGGGAAGCTAACCTCAAATACAGAAAGGTCGTGCTTTCTGTAGATTTCATTGGCTGGCGGGTGGAACCAGCCACACTTCTTTGTGTGTCTCTGGAGAATGTTTTTGCTTCTCATGTACTTCAGACAGAACTCGCACAGATAAAGCTTTTGTAATCTGAAAGAGACAAAAGGGAGAGCTGTGGTTTTAAGAGGATCCTGAAAAGGACTTTTAAACAAACCGCAGCTCCATAACACAAGAAACCAGCTTCGTTTGTTATTTGAAATGTGCCAGAAGAAATACCTTGAATATTCAGGTGGGTAAGGCGACGAGTACCAGGTCTGTATCTCATACTTCCCAAACTCAATGATGGCAGGGTATCGCATGGAATCACTGTTTAGAGATCCAGTTCTCTGAGAAAACAAATTCCAGTTCAGCATTGGAACATGAGGTTTTTTTTTTTTTGTCCGAAAATGAGAATGTTATAGAGGCAATTAGCTTAGCTTAGCAGTGTGTGTCCAAAACAGACACCTCTAAACAGTGCTAATGAACACAGGGAATGTGCTTGTTAAACACTCAATTAAATGGAAATGTTAAGAGGACTGTTCGGAAGACAGGAAATTAATATTTGGCGACAAAGGATGATAATGGAATAATTACAAGTCAAAAATACCATCAATTCACACACAGCAGTAGCTAATGTCCTCATCCACTGCCGTTTCCATTCAACTGGCAGCTTCATATTGCACCGCATTGCATTTAATTTTTTTTCTTTTCAGATTGTCAGGTATTTTTAAAGCCAAGCAGAAAAACTTTTGAGGTGAGGTGAAATTATTTCATGACAATAAAAAGCTGGATGGAGTCATTTTCCAGAGTTTAGCTGTTACCATAAAACGTCAGCCAAAAATACTGCAGCAAACCACTAACGAAAGAATGCACTGTTTGCTCTGGGCAAATTCATCCGCCACTGAAAATAGATCCAAACAAATACACTACATTCTCCTGTTTTGTTTTTTTTTTTTTGTTGTTGTTGAAAACTACTTCCGTTCCGGCTGATTTGAAAATTACAGCTTTATTTAAGAGAAAAACAATAGAATTTGGAGTCATTTTTATAAAAGATAAATGTGAATTAAATGGGTTTTGGAGGCAGGTACATGTGGATTATGGGTTTCGGGATTCTCTGTGTCCATGATTTGATTCAGAAATCACTTAGTTTGCTTTTTTCATATTAAAGTGTTGCAAAATATGGACTTAACACCTAGTTGTTTTTTGTGTTTTCATTGCATGCGCAGGAATAAATAGTCCCAACAGCCTTATTCTTAGTTTCTCTGCTGTTTTTCTCACCTGTGCAGCAAGTTCCTGGACACGAGCGAAGGTCTCCATGTCTTCTTCTGTGACATGGTCTCGAGACATGGCTGCGAATTCTGCCCGGGCCTCCTGCTTCACACGTAGCTCCCCGTTGTGGCCTGTTACAGGCACAATAACACAACATCAACACATCAGATAGCACATCAATTCAGGCCTGTTTGAAGCAGCCGTGGCTGAATAATCACATAAATGCATTCTATGCAAATGTGCTTATACTGTGAGTACTGCTGCTGAGCCTGTTTGAGGCTGTGTCTCTGAGGAATTTCATAATGTATCATCTTTGCATGTTTATATGAAAATCCCTAATGTAATGAAGTGAAACTAAATCACTCTAATTGCGTAACCACTTTCATGTGCTTAGTCATCCACCAAGACAGTTTCCCATGAATTAAGAAGCAGATGCAGTGAAGGGAGCGAGTGTCGACATGAAAAGCAACTGATGTCGGAAAGCAGGCAGTAATTTTATGAAAGACATCAACACCATGACTTAACCACCAAAACAAAAACCCATTACGAGTGGAAGTGATGTGTCATTAACATATTTATGGAAATGTACTGCTGGAATAAGTAGTGTTTGTGTAGGATATTGTTAAAACCGCTTGAGAACATATATCCGTTACGTGTCTTTTTTATATAACTGTGACTTCACTCCTGAAGACAGTGAAATGTAAGGGTTACTGCACTTGTGGCTGTAATCATCATGTCAGCTCTGAGTCAGCTTGGGTGGGTGAATCACTGGATTGTATGTGTCTTAATGACCGTTGGAAGTGAGGTTGAGTGGAGACAGTGATTTCAAGAGTGAGGGTGGGATGGGTGGAAGAGCGCTGATGTGACTGCCGCCTCTGCTGGGTAGTGGTCACTACAGCAGAGGGTCAAGGACAGAGCAAGGAGCAACATGAGGGGGTTAGTGGGCCATGCACTATGACAAAAGCCAACGGGCAAGAGGATGGAAGCCACGTAAAGTCCGCAGCCAAGTCAAAACGCAACGAAACTGGGTTAAGAAACTAAATGAAGTCAAAAAAGATTAGTAGGCTGTTAAATGTTGACGCTGTGTAACAACATATTGTACAAAAACACTGCATTGTGTAACATCCTGACAAAATATAACACATTTTCACTTCATTATGCAACAATATATGTATGAATCTGTCAGACTTTGAAGCGCAATATAACATTTGAGTGGAATATACAATACATTCTCTCATATATATATATATATATATATATATATATATATATATATACATATATATATATCCGATCACAACTGGTACCAGTTGTGATCGGAGCACTAGGGGCAGTGACCCCCAAGCTGGGAGAATGGCTCCAGCAGATACCAGGAACAACATCAGAGATCTCTGTACAAAAGAGCGCATTGCTAGGAACAGCTAAGATCCTGCGCAGAACCCTCAGGCTCCCAGGCCTCTGGTAGAGGACCCGAGCCTGAAGGAGACACCGCCCACGTGGGGCGAGAGGAACATTTTTTTTATATATATATATATATATATCTCAAACACAGGAGTTACCATTTATTTTGTATGACATTTTAATAATACTGATGTTTTGTGCTTCCTGTATCTCAATAAAAATGTAAAATCAATTTGCATGTTGGTTACATTATACTTCTAGTGACTCTTGGTGTAATTTTTTGGTCACATCACTCAGCTCTTTTCTGACATAGTAGTTCACTATGACTGACATTTTCAAAAACCACAAAATCACAGTAACATTACTAGCTACATCTCATATTCATATTATATATCACGTATATTTAACATATAGACAAAGTAAAGAACTTTACGTCAACATCCAAGCTGAAAACTCACACTTTTCAGAGCTCTGTATTCAAAGGCTGTAGCAGCAAAGACAGAGAGCTGCTAAAATAACCACCACAATATGTAGCAATTTATTTCCAAATGTGGTATAATGTATTACATATTGCATTCAGGCTGTTTATTGTCACAAAATGTGGCAGATTATTATAAAGTGTGGGTGTTTTTACAATATGAAGTGAAAATTTATTACATTTTGTCGAGTTACTACATAATGCAGTGTTTCTACCTAATGTGTTGTTACATGCTGTCTTCTCAAAGAAAAGATTAGCTCTAGTCTAGAAAAAAAATAATAACTGCGAGTGTCAAGCTTGAAAAAAAAACAAAAAAACAAAAAAAAAAAAAACAAAAACAAAGAAGAAGCTCAGAGGTGTGGAGACGCAGCAGGTCTTGGCTGGAGGTTCGAGCCTTGCTTACCATGATTATTCTCAGGCTTATTTCGTCCGTCTGTCAAGTCTCCCTTTCCTGGTGAGGGGGCTCCCTTCTGAGGGCTCACTTTATACCTCAGCCTGCCTAGCATCCTGTGCTTTTTAAGGAAGGGGTTACGTTTGAAATGACTGACCATCTTAAACGGGTGTCCTCTGGGTCGGCCAGGCCCAGCAGATGTGGAGTGTAACCTATTCTTACTAAACTCATTCTTTCCAAGGCGCTGAGGCCCCGCTTTGGACGCTGGGGGCAAGTCCTGCTTATGGTGCATGCGCTTTGGCGGCGCATAGCAAGGTAGTCCCTTTTTCCGCGACTGTCCCTGAGTAGTAAAAATGTGTGAGAGTCCGTCAAAAAGTCCCTTAAGTTGGCTGCTACTGCAGAGACTACTCAGGGAGGGAACACTAGACTGACTGGAAGAGCTCTGGGGGGAGTTAGCGGAGGTGGAGCTGCTGGACACCTGCAAAGGAGGGCTAAGACCCGGCAGCGTGGGGGGAGGAGGAAGTGCAGAGGGGCAGATTTTTTGAGTGGGGTCGGCAATAAAAGCAAACGATTCTGGTGGCTTGGCCAGTTTGGGCGGACCCTTGTTGTCCCTAGAGCTTAACTGTTTGACGGGCGAGTCTACGAGTACACCTCGCGAGCGACGGCCCACGGGGGAAGGGGTAAAGAATTTGGAAAGCCCATCGATAAGCCCTTTGGTTTTCTTGTTAACGGTGAGTGTAGCTGGGGTGGAGGTGGGCGTGAGGGGGGGAGTGGTGGTGGGGGTGGAGGTGGTGAATTGGGTGGCGTCGACCGCACAACAGGGGTCTGCAACAGCCAATCTGTCTCTGGCGTCCTTCACAGATGCAGCATGACCAGATGAAGGTGTGGAACAGACGGTAATCTTTTGACCCCTACCAGGTGACCCCCTTCCTCCAAGTGCTACCATCGAGCCGTCACCACCGGTTACAGACCTGCAAAGACAAAAACAAAAAATCCTGCTGTAGAATACTGGAGTGAAAAGGGACATTCATCCGTCAGCTGTACGATGTGGAGGACTGGCCGTCACTAGTCAGTAGGGCTGGGACGATACGTTTTTATGCCAATGCCAATTCCATTTTTTTGCGTGCTGATTTGATTTCAATTGCGATTCTTCTATATGTCTGATATTTTTCACTTGCCTTTTTTACACCAGACCAGGTGAAAAAGCTGAATGATGATGCCGACAGATCATATCAGGAGCCATATTTCCCAAAAAAATGCACATCATATATGAGTAAATGGTGAGATTAATAACATAATACAGTTGGAATAGATATTATCACATTGTATTGTTTATCTATGCATAAGTTAATGCTGTTTAACGCTGGTGTGTTGTTGAAGCTAATACGATAATAAGCTAGCTGTCATCTGTGTGCCTTCAGTGAGATGAGTTCTGTGTTTCACACAACCCATATTATACATCTGAGTGACTCATACAGTCATCTACAGTCTTTACAAGAGGTAGTTTTTTTCCACCCGTCTTGAAATGAATACTTTGGATATGGGGAAAAAATAGATTTTTGAACAAACAAAATCTATTTAAAAATCGTAAAACAAAAAATCCTGATTCATATGTGAATGTTTTTTTTCTCCCACCTCAACTAGTCAGTGCAGGAAACCACACGGCAGTAAGAACTATGATAAAAACTTAAAGGCCACTATTATTACAGTAACAGTTAAAGTTCTTTATAATGGATAGAATGGTTCACATTCAATTACATAAAACTAACTGGATGAAAATAATAGGAATTACAATTTTGATGACTTTTTGGCCAGCTCTTTTTTAATGATATCATCTTATCTTCTTATATTACAATTGAATGGCACCTGAGTTATGAGTTCCAACAGGTTATCTAATAATACTCACACTGGAACCTTGGAATGTCTTACAAATGTGCAGGTTTTTATGTATTTAGCCTTCACATATCACATGCACAGATAAGGACAGTTTTTTTTTTTTACTTTTTCATAAATTTTATCTCATCATAAATGCATTTGTATATTTCAGTGAGACTTTTCGTAGTAATTAACATATTTTACTAATCTCTGGCTGTTGAAATTTTAGTTGACAAAGCCTAAAAGGCACAGAAAACTAATTTTATTTATACATTCCAAAGTTTCATGCCAATAAAAAGCTGTTCTTCAGGGTTTTCTCTACCATTAACAGACTTAGGTACAGCACCTAAGCTGAAGAAACACTCTGGAGAGAAAAGATATCCTATTAGCCAGAAGAAACAGGTTTGTTTTTTTTTTTTTAAATAAGCTTTTTGTTAGTGGGGGTTGTGTGCTGGCTTCATCAATAAGCAGATTTGTTTTGCATTTCTTTCAGCTATTTTCTAAATACTGTAATAATATAGTTAAATCCAGGATTTTACACCAAATAGCAGCAACAAAAAGCCACCACAGGAAATAAGTTCTCCATAATCTGAGGGAAGACGTACAATTAAGGTCAGACGTTTGTGCGCAACTTGACAAAATATGTTCCAATACATTCATTTATCACAGGTCTGAACATTACATTTAAATGGCAACATATTCTATTCATTCATCTCAGTCAGCTACCCCTAGCAACTACATTATATTGATCTTTTTCTTTTTTAATCACACTATTTAAGTCAAACATAGTAAATTGCCAGGGCCCTTATCATCTATAAGTTTATTTTAACCTTTATTTTATGGGCAGATCATAACTAAAAATACTTCTATGCGTTTCGGCTACACGCCTTTCGTCAGGAAGTGAGCAGTGTCTTTAGTGTGCCAAACTAAAGTGAAGGAGCATCACCTCTATGTATTTATGTATTTAATCAATTTCTTGAAGGGTGAACATTTTCTATAATATCTGGTTGAATGTGAAGTTTCATCCATTCAACTTAGATGTAAATAAATGTCAGACTTCAACTGATACGACTAGTGTATTATATTTAACTAGTTTTCTCGTCGGATAATAAGGCATATTTAAAGTATAACTTCCTGTTCGTGACCATCGTTCTCAGCATCTGGTGCACACTTATCTATACTAGGATGAAGAGTTTGATCAATCAGAGCAGTTTTACAAAACAAAACACTATTAAAAGGTGTTAATCTTGACTTCTGTTGATGCTATTATGACCATAATGTATATATTCTGTGTACACCACCTAAACAAACACTTGCATAGAGCTAAGAGCTGCAGAAGTGAGTAAGATAAATACCCTTAGAACTATCATTTAGAAGGAATGTTAAGCATACAGCCTTTAGATCACAGAGCATCTTAGCTCATTTACACATTAATAGACTTTATTTCTTCCACAGAGATGCTCATAGCTTATTAGCTGAAGGCCACACAAGATAACAGCTCCTTTTCTTCGGTAAAGTTTGATTTCTGCGGGAAGAGAACTTGGTTGCTAGTTACTCGTTGACTTCAGATCATCAGCAACGTGCTACTAGCCTGCAGAAGTTGTTGAATTTCACATTAAGCTTTTCCAGTTTTGCCCTTCAAGCATTAAGTTGAGCTGTGTGGGAGTGAATACACTTTTCACACATCTAATTCAACTGTTACTGCCAGCTGGATTTCCGTCTACTTCTTCTTTGATCACTTTCTTTACAGCTTTGTGGATGTCTTCAATGAGAACTTTATGAACCATGCACCCAAAGGAGACTAAATGCTTAAAAGAGGTCGAATATAGCTTGAATTGGAATGTGATTGCAGAAATGTACTGGATTTATTAGGAGTTAAGACCTTGTGATATACTTATCTGCTCCATCAGAAGCTACTGGAAGCAGTGGTGGACTCCAGGTACTTATTCAGACACTTAAGCACCAACTAGAGGTACTGGAACATTCCATTTTGTGTAGCTTTATATTTCTACTCCACTGCATCTCAGAGGCAAATATTGGACTAGAAGCAACATTAGTTACTTTCCACAATTACATAAAGAATCAACTAATAATTTATGACTTATTTTACAGCAATCTACTAATCAATTTACACAGTTATTAAACCGAGTTCCACTTTTAACAGCTAAGGGCACACTGATGCAGATTAATACTTCAATAATTATAATGCAATAATACCAATTATTCAGAAAATAAGCCATTTTGCACTTTTATTTGTGGTGATGAATTGATGCTAATGATTTTATATTTTTTTCAAGCTAGAGTTTTATCTACCCTTTGTTGTTGTTTCCTTAAAGGACACTATGTATTTTTGCCTGTCAATCAAAACAATTGTAGGCAATTTAACTCCCAGGCACCGCACATTCAACACTTCACTTTATAGCTTTTACATTTCATATGCATAAATTCTTGACACATAAAATATGTGATTGAACGGTCTTTCAAAGCATTTCATTATGAAGCAACTCAGCAAAACGTCAACAGTTTTTTCAACATCAGGTTTAGTTGACATACTGTGTAATCAAGCTGCATCATTTCATTGTCATTAAATTAATCAAAGGAGATATTAAACCATTGATGGGAGACTAAATGAAAGGTACTAAATTGTTAGGATTGTTAGATACAACCAAAGTCCAAAAGTAAAGAAAATAAATAAAATTGCTCAAAACATTTTATTCTGGAATTGTGACATACCGTGTGTTAAAGCAAGTAATGTGAGTACTTCTATCATCTATGTATATAAGCCTTGAAATTACATATGAAAGTCGAATTATCATACATGATGAGAAAGGGGAGAATTAATTTTTATTTCTCTTCGTGTTTTTTTGTCTTTTCATCAGAGTTTTTATTAAAATGACGTAAGCGTGAGTCACAGTTCCACACGTTCTTCCTGATTAAACAGTTTGCATTCAGATCAGCACTGACTTACATTCTTTGTTTGAGCTTATTTCTGGGCCGTCCGATTGGCTTTGCATATCGACGTTTGATCTGATCAGCTTTCTTGTGCAGCAGTTTCTTCCCATTCTCCTTCGGCCTGCACACTTGGCAGATCCAGGTTCCTGGAGGGCGTCCAAACACAGAAGAGTACCGTTTGGGTTGGTTCATCAGTTCAGAGGACATACAGTACATTCATTTGAAACATTTCCATTATACTGGCGAGACAACCACCAGCTCACAATGACAATCAATTACTCAGCACAAAGCGAAAATCTATAAGAAAAACATTGGGTCAATTCACTGTCCAGTGAAATAGACTTTGTGTCAGCTTGTTGAGCAAAGCTATGTGACTTGTATGAATCGCCTGCCAAATGTCGTCCTGCAGTATGTGTACCATCATTACAAGCCTCGCTGTAGGGTCACTACTGTAATCCAGAGATAGCAAATCTCCCCGGGGATGCTGGAATAATTTGATATGCATGCAAAGCTCCTAATAAGCCACCGCTGCCTCTCTGTGAGCTGAATGACAGCCCCAAACGGCCGTCGACCAAGAAAAGGCTTTGAGTTGACAGCAGAGGCGGAAACCGAGCAGCCAGACAGTGTAAACACCTCACCTTTTGGCATTCTTGAAAGCGGCGGGTCGCAGCATTCCATGTGAAAGCCTCGATCGCATGAATCGCAGAACAGCATCTCGTCCTGAAAGGGAACAGCAGGCATGTGTAAGGGACGTCCCTGCTGCATACATGCAACAAACCTGCTGTCATTTAGAGTCCAATCACTCCACGTACGCCCAATTGTGGATATGAGAGGCTTTACAAACCAACAAATCCTCAAACACAAATGCTTCTACCTACAAAACAACATTACACTTTATACAGACACAAATTACATACTTTTTCCTGCAAGACATTTTTTTTTTGTCTGACAGCTTTAGTTACTTTTCAGATTACACTTTGATAATGTTTTTGCTCCTTGCTTGGATGTGAAAGGAGCTGAAAAACACCATTAGAACAGAAACAGGAAAATACTGGCATGTTATGAATATCACTAGTATGTGGTAGGATGCTTTTTTTACTCCCTCTTATCTTCTTTTAGAATTTCTTATATATATATATATATGACATTGTTTATTACCCTGTTTCCTGAATGGAAGGGATATTCTTTATGGTTTGGTTTGTTAACATTTTATGAGCAAAACTATTAGTGGAATTCATACTGATTTAGGTTTATAGATTGCCAGTGACCCACAATAGATGTGACTACATTTTGGGAAAAGTAGGTCAAAGTTCAAAATTTTTTAATGAAATTTTTAAATATCTTTTTTTATAATGGATGAAATTCGTCTATGTATGATGTCTACATTGACATCAGCCTACGTATAGACATGATGACATCAGCTGGATCGATGCCAAAATCAGCTACAATAGGTGCACAGGGTGGGGTTTGTTGTGCCTTGGACCAGTTGTTATATATGAAACTGTTTAAGGCGCCATCTTAACAAAAACTTGCTCAAAGAGGCGACGGTACATCTGATGGAATTTGAATCTTATTTAACATGATGCATTGCTGTACATTAAATTAAGTGATAGATAATATGACTCCAAAAGTATCATAACATAATAGTAATCCACTGACTTTACTGTAAATTCACTGCTTTTATTTTGAATTGTGTAAAAATAAAAGCAGCATTTTGCTGATAAATACCTTTACTTAAATGAGTTTTTGAAAACCTAACTTCACTGTGTAACTTTCACTGGGGTTAGGGATGTAGAAACGTATTCTAACACTAAAAGAGTCTGTGTGACACCATACTTACTGCATTTTTCCCCTGTATTCGACAGGAGCTGCAGGTTTTGCATTCAATACACTGCCACCGTAATCTCTTCACATTTGAGGTTAACTCCGGGGAGAACTTCAGACATGATGGATGCCCTTCAGAGGTAAAATGCATATTAGTGTGACACAGTTTTCCCAGTAACAATGAGTCAGTTTTCCACGTATTTACTCAAGAAGGTTAAATATTAACATTCTGCATCATCCAAAACAATGGTAGACCTGTGTGTCCACAACCCTTTTTTCCACCCTCGACACCACAACGTGTGTCTAAAAACAGTATGATCAAACATCTGAGCCGCTAATTACAGATAATTTGATCCTAATGAGGCAGAAACGGTAGCGGCACTCATTCTAATGGAAGCCGATCCATGAAAGTCATGTAAAAGCTTGCCTTCTCCCTCACCCGACTCCCTCTCATGGTTGTAAAACAGCTGTTTTACAGTGAGAGCACAATTTGTGTACACTATGAGCGGTTAATGAAAACCACCTCGACGCTACTTAGTCAAATTTGAGCTATAAAAATGTCACCAGGAGAACAATTCCTTACGGCATTTAAAATAATTGTTCAAACATAAATGACTCCTTGGCAGAGGTAATTTTATGGCGGGTTAGCAGTTTTTGTCTGGAACAAAAGAACAGTAAAGGAAATGCCACCATTCTGAAACTGGAAAAGGGTTGATCTTTGATCTGCTGAGCCTTGTGTGCTCTATAAGAGGAATCTGAATTGAGAGAAAATGACTTGGGTGATTTCAGATTCTAATGGCCACTTATGGAGCATCTGCCCTTCTTTATCCCACTGTGGGTTGCAAGCAATTTGGATCCCTACAGTCACTCAATTTCAGCGTTGTTCTTCCAATAAATCCCACAGAGGGGAGTGAAAAATACAGAGCAAGAGCATGATTATCAGCTAAATAATGCTGGAAACTGCTGCTAACAGGGATAAGGGACATGACAAGATATATAAACAGAGAAAATGTATTTTTCTGGTCTGCTTTTATCAAAGCAACAATCTGTTTTTCAGGCCATTGCTTGCAGTACTGCAGTTCCACAAGACATCATTTTACTGCTACACTCCAAAAGATAAAAAGTAATTTCTGCTAGACCACCCAACCTTCATAAACTTCACTTCTAATTTTAGCTGTACTTAATCATACCTTGCCTGTTTTTTTTTCCAGATTTTATTATATTACATTATCTTGTTTAATTGACTTTTGTGTTTTTGATCGTGCTTTTTGTGTTATATGTTATTACTGCTGCACAACCAATTGCCCCTCTGGGGACAAATAAAGTCCTTCTAGACTTAGGTTGATTATTGGATTCACATTGTGATGAAGTATCCTCATGACAGGCGTTTCATCCCTAGATTACCCAATAGACATATTCCTGTCTGCGGTATATCTTTCTAACATGAATTTATGGAAACCTCTCATAAGATATATCAATATTACTAAATAAATGCGCCTATATTGCACCATGACGGCAGAGTTTATCCTAATCACCCTGTCCAGGCTGGAATATATATCAAAATAAAGCATGTGCAATTATGAATTTGTAAAGCTTTCAGGGTATTTATCAATATTTTTATGACAGCGTATAAATCCTAGCAATGGTTCTGTTAAATGATTATGGTCCACGGTGAGCAGTTTGAGATCACGTGTTTCAGTCCAACCAAACACAGGCATTTCTGCTGGGTTACTTTATCATTTCCAAACTGATTTACCTAAAAAATATACTTAATGTTTTCTAGTGGAATCACAAACTGTTCAATGTTGTTACAGTTATATTGTCTCTGTAAGTGCAAACATATTCACATCTTTCACTGGAATTATCCTGGTTGGTTTGACTGTGTCACTGTTTATGATTACAAGCCAACTGTAGTAAACAGCAGATACTGTTAAACCTCCCCTTGAATCTGTTGCTGAATCTCAACATTTTTCTTTCATTATGAATGAAGGCGATGCTAAAAATGTAACTATCAAAAGGTACAACTTATGGCTATAAAACCTGACGCTGTGCAATATTTTTCTCCCAAAGCATACATGTATTCCAATTTAGTCCTTATTGCTGTCATTGTGCTTCATATTCAGCGTTATGTTATAACCTTATTTTAACCTAAGGAGCCTAAATATCAACATTATACATGTATTTATTGTTATTATTATTGTATTTTACAGTCCTAGCACATTGCAGTACAGGGTATAGGATAATTAAAATAAACCTGTCCAGGGTGGTGTCATGTGGTATGAAACACTTACAGTATTAACCAGCTGTTAGGAGACTTCGTATGTAATTAAATACTTGCTGTATCTTGATATAATCACAGACGCCTATTGTTTCACACTGTTGCAGTGAAGAGCCTCTGAGCACTGCTGCCATGCTGTGTTTTGCCCACACTACAGCGCATTATGACTCAGGAGAACATCCAATAACTGCAGATGACTTACCACTGCTCCCACAGTCGGCACAGGACAGTAACTCTTCTGGTCGCTTGTCCCGATTTGATTCTTTCGTTCCGAGACAGAAACTGCATATTGGGATGGGGTCGACCCGGAGCTGGGAAGGGGACAAAAACAAAGGCAAAACTGTTTAAGACACAGAAGATGAAGCGCAGAGTATGAGTGTTGACATTAAAAGCTGGTTTGTCATGGGACATTTTGTCTTGCCAGATACACAACTGGGGAAGAAAAACTAAGAAAAAAACCTAAGACGCAAATATGTGAACTAATAAAATAAGTAAAGGCAAGACTCAAAACTGAATAACAAATGCATCTCATCCTCAGAGATGCACCTCCTTTATCCATTACATCTGAATGGGTAAGTGATCTTAGTAATCATAGTTTAAGGGCTTAATCCAATTCTTACAGCTTGCACTCCAGTCTGAAAGGATTAACCAGCATGTAATCAAATTACCTCAATAATAAAACATGCTCTCATTGTTGCTGCAGCAATGATCCACTGTAAATGTTGCAATCCTCAGAACAAACACTCATTTAAGAGCTTAGAGTTAAGTTCAGACGAAGTAAAATATGAGCTCAAGGTTTAAGAGGATTTCCCCATTGATCAGTTGGAACAAAGTGTGGCTGACTTCACAGAGGAAATCGAGGAAGACTTTACATTTCATCTCTTTAAAACTGAACCCATCTAAGGCTGGGATCGCCATGAAATACAAATCAGGCTTCGAGAAAAAGATTCTACCTTTAAATTACATATTTTTTACATTAAATATCTTGTATCATGAATATATATAACTAGGAGAGAGAATCAGATCTGGAGATATGTGACTGGAATGATATTAGGGGAAGGCCAGGCTAAGAACTTGAGATCCTGGAGAGAGTTCTGCTGAAAGAACATAATATGATACTTTCTGACTCCAAAACTGAAATTTATACAGCAGGGTTTTCAGGGACAGGGTGAATGTTGCAGGCAGTGTGCGAAATCAGTGAAGGTCTATTTTCATGCAGTTTGGACTTTCCATTAAATTTGTCCATTCTGGATAGAGTTTGATAAAGTAATAAGGAGCAGAGACATATTGCTCTGGGCTTGAAATGTCATGTCAACATAATCGTTTATGTCGATTACGTAAATATGATAATTTCTGTCAGTGCATCGCAGTGATTATGTTCACCCCTGTTATGACAGCTCCAGCTTCTGAGTTAACTGAAAATAAGACTTTACCGTAAAAGCTCGAAGCTAACCATCAAAGTATTAGAAGTATTAAAACAGAAACATAAAACAGCATAGGGTTCTTCATGCTTTGTTAAACAGACCTGGTCTAAAATAAGAACTCATGTCTAGTGGCGGATGTGCTAGCATTGCTTTGGTCATAAGGTTTGTTTATTTACATGTATTTCTATTTATAAAACTAGGCTTCAAGTGGATGTGAGAAACCTTTTGCGGATACATAATATAAGTGCATTTCCTATTACAATCTTCACAGCACATTCAAGTATATCATACAAAACTACAATAATTAGCATGAGAATATAGTCATAATAGTGGTATAGTAAGTATCAGACCGGTTCTCAGATACATAAAGCCTGGGAATTAGCATCAGTCATTTAATTTTTTATGTTGGGACATTTTATTGTTTGCTGTTCTTATGAGAAAAAGCTTGAATCATTGATCAATTCATTGCAGAATCATTTTGTCTTCAAGGCTGCACCCTGATCAATATACAAAATACTTGAATAAACTGAGTGGATGCTCCATGATGAAAATCCAAAATCCATAAACATCTATGGATTGTAAGCTACTGTTTAACTGAAAAACCTTGTTCTATACTGCCGAGTAGCCCGTACCAACTCATATTTATTACATAAAAGGTCAATATAATAATAAAAAAAAGTCATGTCCTTATGCAAGTGAATCTCAAGAGAAGCATCAATCGAAGTTCCTATGGAAAAATACGACTCGGGGTGCGATCATAAATAAGCCTCCTCATCATCAGTTTACACACTACAGCCTCGTCAATTGACTGGAGCATTGAAGGGCACTCCGGGGATACACGTAATTAGTTCCTAGTTTCTATGACGCACATCAGCATCCTGACCTCAACCAAATTTACACCCTCCAAACCTCCACAGGTCCTGACCCACAGCCAAATTAGGTGAGAGTTTTGTTTATTTTTCATCCTCTGATAGCAGTTACACAACAGGAACTTCTTTTTAACCCGTTACAACAACATCCATGGGAGAATGTGAAGAGCATGCATAAGGGGTTGCACTCATTGTTCCTGGCTGTTCTATCAATTAACTGTTAAGGAAAAGCAGTTTACTGCCACGTCAATGATTGCTCTATTTTCCAACCTGCCAGGTCAATATTTGAAAGCAGGCACAGGCATTAGAGCTGACTGCTGCTCAAACAGATGTGATTATGAACCTGAGAAATGCTACTGTGTGAGCAGGATTCAACCCCAGTCATTAGCTGTGTTAACACGGTCTCTGACGTCCCGCTAATAACCAGAATAACAGCTTAATCAGAATAAAAATGCCTCAGGTAACCACCTCATTCAGAAGAGACCTGTCTAATCAGAAGGAATTGTCAGTTGGGTTGAGAGGGGTCACATAAACCTTTGATAAACCCTTCATTGAAGATATATTAATAACCATGTAAAGCCTTCCTCCAAACGCTTTTCTCAAGTTGGAATAAATCTGTTCTTTCTGTGCATGTCAGGGTAACATGAGGGGGCATGACAAGTTTCAGGATAGACACAAATACAGTATGGAGGTAGAAAACAAAACTGAACTGAGGCTAATCCAATGGCTTTGTTGGAAACCTTGACGGCTTCAGGGAACCACCCACTGTCAAAAAGTGATGAATGAATGATAAATAAAATGAAACCACTGAAACATCCATCAGGAACTGAGAGAGTAAAATGTTTCTGTATTACATTTTTGCCCGTTTAAAGCTTTCCACAGCAGGTGGACCACTGTGCACATGATAAATTATCTACTCTTTGGAAATGCCTGCTCTTATTTAGCTTAAAACAAAATTATACATTGGAATTGTTCATTCAGTCGAGTTGAACATTTACTGTCCATGTAAACACAGTCATTGAATGTGTTTAGAAAATGTCAACATCCTAAAAACTTCCTGTTGCAGTGATATATTTGAGCTGTTACTGATGTCCCATGATCCAATGCATCTAAATTTACTTGAAATGGACAAAGGTTGGTACGATGAACTAATATAAATATTATTATATTTCTTCTTTTTAGTCCAGCAATAGTCAGTCCAAATGTAAAAAAAAAACACTCGTCCTGAATCAGACTTTTAAATATTGTACAAACAGAGTGAATCGGTTACTTGATTGGCAGACACTTATTCAATAAACCATGGAAGTTCTTTATCTGAAAATACCAAATATTTGTTTATTCCAGTTTCCTTAATATGAAGATTTAATATCTTTGAGCTTTGGGCTGAAAACACACCCTGAAGACATCACCACGGGTTTGTGCGAGATTGTGTAATTACTGCTAAATATCTTTTGGTTTGGAACTGTTGTGAGGGCAAAGAAGCATGTTCTGCTGCCTTCTGCTGCTTTATAGACAAATAATTAATCCAATAATCAAATAATCCAAAAATGATACCCAGATTAATGAGAATGTAAACAGTCCTCGGTTACCGCCCTGCAAATAACCTCACTGTTTTTCTAATTAGACTAAACAAAGCCTGCCAACAAAAGGCTCATCGGAGTTCAGATCAGTCTCTGCAGCAGAGATAAATGTTAGCTTTTGTCCTTGATCATGAGCCATTGCACTTTATCTTCACAAAAAGATACAGCCAAAGGCATTTGAAGACAAGGCCTCAGTGTCATGATTACTTTAGAATTATGACTTCCTGGTTGAAAACAAAAAGTGCATGTGTCATCTGTAATATGATTTTGCCTCCAGAGACAAACTAAAAACACTGAGTAAACATCCATCTCAGTGATTTAAGCTTTTAAAATAATAGAACTACAGAGAAAAGTGGATGCTAAGAGCTCAAAATTAAGAAGACGTTGGTGCTAATGTGCAGTCTGTGCATATTACTGTTGAAATGCTCACTTTTCCTTTTTAATAACAAGTTCATAGCATGATCCTTACTGACTGTGCTATAAAATCTAATCCAGGAACAACTGGAGAATTAATTTCCACAAGGAATATTCTCAAGCCGGGTGATTAAACAAAGAAAAAAAAAAATAAATAGAGAAAATAGAGAAACAAACACAGCTGAAGAGATGTTGATGATTTACTCTGGGATTCTAAATTAAGTACATTACAGGAAATTATGCTGCTTCAAAAGAGCATGCTGTCCTGAGTGAGGGGGTGGGGTCCTATTAGAGCAGTGCTGGTGGAGAGAAAGAGCTCAAGTGGTTGCATAACACAGCATGAAAAAAAGTCTCATTCCTTGCCTTTGTTCCTGCCAGAGTCTCTTCAGAATCTAATAAACTCAAAACCAACACTGCTCTTTTTTTTTTTTTTTTTTTTTTAAGTATCTCTTATTCTCAACACACACACACACACACACACACACACACACACACACACACACACACACACACTTATGTAGAGACGTCTCATGCTTTGAAGTGAACCGTAAACCTGAACCGGGGCTAGGTTGATGTCATCAGGCCGGGAGCAATAGGTTGAAATGTTCCAAATGGAAAACAGCAGGCCGTTCCTCCTCAGCTATGAGAACTATCACAGGACACTGCGTCTCTAAACACTTCTCAGTTTCACTTTTGGCCTGACCACAGACACTGTCACAGTTGTGGCTTCAGTATCAAGGTGTCACTTCCTGATTATTCACTGTGAAACTGCTGGGTGACAGCTCTATAGCCTGATGCTGCTTACCACTACTGCTGCACAACTTATGCATAAGCTATTAGACCTCACCGCACTTCATCTTGATAAGCCATCTGCAAAAAAGACCTCACAACAAACTACCTAAATGACTGCGCGCTGCTCTTTATAGCTACAATACAAATCTGCCTTCCGCACAACACTTTCCAGCTCTTGACGGCGCCTTTAAATTGCAAAGAAAGTACAAAAGTGCTGTCATTTTACAGACATTCAACCACAGTATGTGTTAAAGCTAAGCACCGGTAATAGACAGAATCTCTGTGAACTATAAACCACCCCTGAAGAGCCAAAAGCTGCTGAAAACAATGCAACCTGGAAGTTTGTGTGTAGGGTTTTATTTCCTCTCTGGGGCATCTCAGTTTACACAAAAGGTCACAGCGTAATCTCAAGAAATTCTGCTCTACCACAAATATTTCACCTCCCATTTCTCAGGTCTGCTAGCAAACACTAGTTTGTCTCTTGCCCTTGTAAATTAGCAGCAATACATCCCAATTCTGTTCACTAATGCTTCACAACTCACAAGACAGCCAGTCACATCCTTTAAGGTCATTAGGGTAGAGTTACATAACCTGTGGGAAGCCTACAGCAGACTGCCTACCACACACTGTCAGCATGACTTTCTGATTATCCAAGCTCTCTTATTATGGAGGCCAACAGCAGCACAGAGCCAAAAGGATGGACTCTAGATGGCGTTACTTCTGACTGGAGTCACACCAACCACAAAAGTCAAGTTATTACAGAGTATGTTTGGCTCAGCAGTGGCTCAGAACCTCACTATTTCTGCTGCATGTGTCTAGCCTAAAAGCAGGTTTTAAAATGTCTGGACAACAGAATAATAAAACCCTCCAATTACCAATACAGAAAGGTTAGATAATCCCATGTAACATTACATCAGATCAGTGCAGGAATGTAAAGGCAGTTTTTGTTTTTCTTTTCTTAACTTGATGCACTTTTAAACCTTTACTCCCAACACATCTCTGAGACAAATATTGTTTTTATACACTAATATATTTGTTTGACAGCCTTAGTTAGGTTTTAGTTTCACAAGTGCTTAAATTCCAACACTTTGTTGGTGAAAAAACAAGTAGTTACCTTTTTTTGACATCTTACCCCAAAAAAAAAGTCAGATTCAGATTTCAGATGTCTGTGTGTTGTTAGCAGTTCCTCAAAATAGTGCTATTTTTCTGTCTAAAGCTCTCACACAGTTATATTCAAGGCATCAAATGTCAGCAGAAATCATAGATTAGATTAAAAAAAGTCCAACAACCAAAAACAGATTTGTGTATCAGACCTTTGTTCTTTTCTTTCTTCTCCCATTAATCATGTCATGAGCTGCAGATTCATGTGTATGCAACTGGAAATAAAAGAGTTCAGAGTAGTTTTACCTCCAGCTGCTACATGCAGTGACAATACTGATGCTTCTGTACTAATAATCTCATTGTGTCATATGTAATAATGTATCAACCAGAGGGATCATTTTCACTTGAACAATTTGCTGCTAATATTTGCACTTTTACTCAATTCTATTCATGCAGGACTCCGACTTCTTCTTATGGAGTATTTTTTCACACTGCTGTAATAACACTTAAGTAAAGGTACATAATACTCCTTGGACAACTGCATCAGACAAAACTATGAGAACAAGATGAAGTTTTGTGCTAGTAGGGAAGCACTAGCTACATGCTGTATCAGTGTATGATTAAAGTAGCAGCAGATTAATTTAATGATAATCAGTTGACCTACTAATTGTTTCTATTCGACCTATTGCACTTCGCTAAATCTGAAGGGATTTTATTCTGAGTCTATTATAAAATCAAGTTCTCTTCATGGTTCATAAAGAAACCACTAAGAGAATTGTTCACTGATTAAAGTTGCACTAAAATCATGTCAGTATGCTGTGGTTTATTTTGATTTTCACTGAAGTTATCCTTGTAAACAACCAGCACCTGATTATTGACTGTTCACAGGAAGTGTCATTTTCTATTAATGTTGTTTTCTACTTTAATTCTGATGCCTGAAGATAAAGGTGTGCCACGCTGAGCTCCCACTGAGCCAAAACCTGGAAGTTTATCACAGTGGAAAATTGTTTACTCCTGTAATTAAGTAATTCACCAATTCCTTCAAAAACATCACATGAGGTTGTAGGAAAGCAGAGTCCGAGGTGTGTGTACCTGGTCTCGCTCGTGGGGAAGGAGTGTCACCGATGACAGGACCAAAGGGGAAGCGCTTGGACACCTGGAGCCCCTTCCCTCAGCGCTGCCATGGCTGAGCTTATAGCGTGGGCCGTTTTTTAACAACCTGCCATTGTTAACAGACCGCTTTGCCGCCAGCCGTAACCTCTGCCTGAAAGCAGGGTTATCAACAATGTTTGAGAGGTCATCCTGGTTCCTCAGGTACCTCTCGATGTTCTTCAGAGAGGAGCCATGGGTATCATCCAGGCCCTCGATGGCCCTCCTAAGTATTTTATTCCAATCAATGTGACGCAGATCACTTGAATTCCATATAGATTCCTTAGATGGCACGGGCACATTTGCAGGCGGGATTGATCCAACTCTCCCTGGATTTCCTGGGTCCTTATATGAGGCGCTCCCCTTATTTGTAACCTTGAGAATAGAGCCATCATGAACACTTAATTCCAACTGCTCAAGGACGGTCTTCTTGTCCAGTCCATGCGACGTGGCCACCGCATGACAGATTCTCTCCTCCGAAGGCCTCTGCTTTTGCCTTTTGATTTTCTGTATTGCTTCAAGAATCCACTCCGTGTACAGAGGGTTTGCAAGTTTTACCATGGTTAAACAATTACACTCGCAAAAATGTGATCCATACAGATTCCCCCTTTCTGCTGATGAAAACTAGGTACATCCACATCCTTGATCAGGTCAAAAAGTTATGCTCCAAGCCAGCATCCACATATTTTGTGTCAATCCTGGGTTATCTGTTGTTGTACTCGAGGAAAAGTTGGCACTAGTAAATTCCACAAAAGTAGAGAGCAGTTGACCTTTAGTGACTCAATCCCAGATCAAATCTATAAAGGAAAAAAGGAATAACAGTTACTTAGAACAGCTGGTTACTTCCTCTTATTCACGTTTTATAAACTAGCACACAGCATGTTGGATATAAAAGGCATAGCTGTAGGAATGCAGGACCTTTAAGATGTGCTAAAACATGAGATACAGATGGATATAAACAGATGCAGGAGCTGTCATGGCTGCTAAAGAAATTAAAGTGACTTAATCCACAGTCTGACACAATAATCCATAGACCAAACCAGATGTCCATTTCAAATAGGCTGTTTTTGTAAAAGTAATATGACAGGTAGCTGGAAACTTCTAGCAAGTTACATAAAAGTATCAACACTTTTTCCCTTTTTTTTTTTTTACACACACACACACACACACACACACACACACACACACACACACACACACACACACACACACACACACACACACACACACACACACACACACACACACACACCGAGAAGTAAATATCACGTTTAAACGTAAAATCCAAAATGTCAACGTAACATTTTAACGTTAAAAAACAGCCTTAAAAGCGTAAAAAAATGCCAATCCTACGTAAAGTTTAACCGTTACTCGCCCTCCCCGCACGCGACTTTTGACAGCTCGAGACGTCCGCGGCGACAAACTGATCAGCGCGAGCCGTAATGACAGATCTATAATCGATGCTTACTTCCTGACAGCCACCGTTACACGTCTGAGACACGGCTGCAAAACACTGCCGAGGCGTTTAGAGGAGGAAGAAACCGGTCATAAGTACGTAACAAACCCGGAGTTGTGTTCCGCCGAGTTGAGCAGATAAATGACAGCGTTGCCAGCATTACTGATGTCACCTAAACAGTCGCCATTTTGTTACAATGTTGTAGTTTACATGAATCCGACATGACGCTGATTACAATCCAATGGAGTCTCATTAAACCTTACCTACACTAATGCGCCCTCCCTAGCAACTTCAATATTGGCTGTAAAGACAAGATCCGATTTCTGGTTTGATAAAGCACATGTCAATCTTTATGTATGAGCTCACTCTAAGAGGCTCGGTACTGGCTGTATGATCTGTCACTTCACTCAATTGACCCGCCTCTTAAGGTGCCTTCGGTGATGAATTGATATCATTTACCACCAACACTCATAATATGTCGACTTTCACCGCTTAACACGTTCGGAGATTTTCAATAACTAATTTTAAACACTAACACAAACACGAATCAGGTCGGAATGAATTATCACGGTTAATTTTTTAACCTCATTTGCAAAGCGTTTAACACCGGCCCACCTTTACGCATATTCCTCCTTGAAACAGTTGGTTACACTTGAAAGTGATTTGGATCATTTCAGACTTTAATTGGCTGTTTGTTAAATCTATCATTTGTTTGCATAAAAACCCCTGCAAAGGCTGAGCGCTGATTTAAAGCGGACACGTTTCTTTTATTATTTTTTATTTCTTTTACATTTCAGGTAGCATATTCGAAGCAAAGACTCCTGCAGGCTGGAGGAGAAAAAAATGTACAAGCATATATATATCGCCTTTTTTTCCCCCACCTCTCTCTTCTTTATCTACCTCCCTTTTTTATTCTTTCTCCCAACACGCACACAATTCTCCTGGTATTTAACATGTAAACTATAACAAACCGATGGTGTTTGACGAACGTAACATGTAGAAAAAAAGTAGGTTTTCTGTTCGCTCCACGTCTGCCAGCGAAAATTATTAAGGTCTTGTGTTGCGCTGTGCAATGATGGCATGACCTCTTTATCACCATTAACTATCAAATATCTCCAATGAGGAGAAATAGTGAGCCCCGGAGGGGGGAAAAAAGACGTTCAGGGGGGAATACAAGTTAACACGACTGCTGGGAGAGTAGCTCCTTCATCACTGCTTCTCAATTATGTATCGCTGGTTTCTTTTAGCTCCCATTTCTCAGCTCAGCTCCGTTTTTTTCCCCCATAATATATTATTAGGAAATGATACACGACACGCAACCCGCTTGGGTTTTGCGCACCGTTTTCTTCAATAAACTACATGCAATGGGTGAACATGCAAGTGCAAATCCTAAATAAAGAAAAGAAAAAGAGCAGAAAAGAAAAGAGGGCACATGCTACCGTAAATATTTGCTGGTAGTTTTACCTCTTCAAGTTTTCCCCCCCTCGGATACTCCTCTTCATTATCGTCGATGGATAAATGTGCAGCGACATATCCGTGCGTTTTCGTAGGATTTGATGTCTTAGAATAAAACCAGAGCTGAAAAGCTTACGCCGAGACATGGAGAGGACCTGATAACAACTAATTGAAAGGTTAATCTACATAGCAGCCTGTGACAAAGTGGTACCCTCCCCCTTCTTCTTCTTCTTCCACACTGTAGACATCCCTACTTCAGTGTAGTGGAGCGGACCGTCGCCCCTTTAGTGCGCTCCTACAATGATATTGTCAATTTCACTTTTCCTTTACCCCCCCCCCCCCTCCACCACCACTAACCCCCCCTCCTCCACCTCCTCCTCCTCCTCCATCAACATGTCCAGTGATGAGCTGCGAGGAACATTTTTACACTTCATCTTTTAGCAGGATTAGTCACTGCGAGATATTTTTATGTCCTAACACTCCTATTAGTAACATTAATTCCCTATGGGCATTTTTAACTTCACCACCGACCAGATATAAATGTGATTCATTTTGACATGGACTTTTTTTTTTTTTTTTTTTTTTAATAATAAAACAAGACGTTTTTGCATCGGCCAATATCACCCAAGGCATTGTGGGATATTATACACTAACACCATAATCTTCTAATTAACTTCACCATGCCCAAGGAAGAGCAATAGTTGTTAGCAATAATGTAGATCATTAAATTTTCTACATTTTTTACTCCTCTCTGTCTCGCTTTCGCTGCATTAGAAAGCCCATTTTTCATGCAGCAATACAGATGTAATTAGAGAGATAATTGGTTAGATTATAAACACATGCAGTACAGTGGAAAAAAGATCTAAAATGGAAACATTTAACCTTTATAAGAGAGCTGAGGTGTTATTCATTCAGTCGTTTTATACCTAATCAAATCATCTTCTCCTCACCCAGTTGGTTTTTCCTGTTTACTTGTGTGTTTTGTGTAATTCAATCATCTTGACAAATTACTCCTTGACATTTATGATTTTTTTTTATTTACAACCGTATCTTGTATCTTTTACTTTGAAATTACCAACTTCTGCCAAAACAACAATAAAAGCAGCTTTTATGTGTAAAGCCACAGCTGATTGGAATAATTCACCTGCTGATATTGGATCCATATCATCAATTGGTGCATTTTTATTTATTTTTTTTGTTATCAGTGTTTATTTATTAGTGTCCACTTTATGATTCATGTTTAATTTATGATTCCCCCTCCTCTCTTATGTAGTGTTTGTTAAGAAAACATCTAAAGAGGCTTAACTCCATTAATTAGATTCTTAAGTCAACTTGTGAAAAAGGTGCGACTAATGCAACATCCTTTTGAAATGTTGCATCAAATCAGGCGAGTAAAGACTAAAGTGGTATTTGATGCTGTTTTGTGGCCCCAGTGTCATAACCAGAACCTGCCTGTGTCTGGTTATAATGAATGCCACCCTGGGCCCCAGCAGGTCCTCCACTGCTGCATGGGTCCAGGGATAATTTGAATTGGAGCATGTGCCATTGCAATCTGCCCATCCCCCCGTCAATCCCTGCCAACTGCCACACTGGTGTTCACAAACACTGCTGCCCATCTGCGGGGCAAAACACTGGCCAGGGCCCCAGTTACTCCTTTTGCCTGCATTGAAAATAAATATATTAATTCTGGTGGCACTTTTGTAGGCAATAAAACAGAGTCAAGTTTTCAATGGTCGCTTCAAAGTTGTTAACAGCGTGTTTTTGTTGGTAACAGTGAATGAAAAGCAATTTTGTAGATTGCTGCTACACAATAAAGTGTCATTAAACATTTTCAGAATGCCTAAGGCTCCATCGCTGGCAAAACAGACGCACGATTACAGTAAACTATGAATTAAATGTCCACATTTTCCCACCTCTCGCATTGACTGAGTAAAAGTTTAGCCGTAAAAGTGAGAAAAGTAGTTTCCTTATTGTGGCAGGCATTCTCATTACTTAATCATGGCTCCCTCTTTTTGTGTTTGTGTTTTGCCATCTGTCATCTTGAGAAGCAAATGAACCAGCTGCCATGGAGTGTGATCTTGCCCAATCAGAAATGTGGTCCTTTTCAAAGCGCATCTGTGTGAAACCTTAAAAAATGCTGATGAAAAAAAAAAGTGTCTCAAAGTTGTTAATAACATTTTGGCTGGAGAATGTTTTCACCTAGCTGCCCCCGATTAGCATAAATGCATAAACTATGCCTCATTATACAGCAAACACAGCTCCTGTGAAGGGACTATAAAAATGGACTCTCCTGACTGGAAAAATAAAAGGAAATATGATCTAACAGGTTGTCGTAGGGGAAAAGGAGATGTTATTCTCCATCACACTTCTTTGTAGAGCAGATGAACGGTGAATTGTTTTCCATAAAACACTCGAGACACTGCCCAACACTTCAGCTGGCCCCTAGTCAGTGGGAAAGGAAGGGGGTGGTGGTGGTGGTGGTGGAAAGAGGGGAGGGGCCTTCGTCTGATCCTTGTCTCCAACCCCCAGCGACAGCACAGCTGGGTACGGGGGGGATCAGCCTAATTTTCAGGTCCCTCTAATGATCACCATGAAGAGCAACCACTAATCCCTTAACTGAGAAAAATGATCTCCTGTAGCCCTGCAGACCCCGAGAGTCCAGTTAGGACCCAACGAGCACGAGTGTGTTGGAGTAAGGGGGTGGGGGGCTGTAGACAGAGTGTGGTGGTGGTGGTGGTGGTGGGGGTAACTGAGCAGAGCCAGGACACCAGGCTGGTCTCAGTCCCCACCCCCCTCCTCCACATTAATGGGGGTGTTGAGCTGTCCAAAAGTGATTAGCATGATGGAGCCGCTGGCTGATTAAATAATGAGCAAAGACACAAACCCTGTGTGCTTTTGCTTTGTGCTTTTGCTTAAATGGTGCAACCAGCTCCAAAAAGGCCAAGTTTTATTTAAGTAATAATAATAATAAAAAAATAAAAAAATAAATAAATCCTTCCCCATTTCATTTTGTTTAAAGTGTCACTATTTTGTGAAGTAAAAGTTACCTGTAAAGTGTGCAGGATGACAGCTGTATTAAAGGAATACTACCACCTGTAGGCTTGAAAGGTACTTCTATTTTTTCCCTTTTTAAATCTTTAATCATCGTTTCACTCAGAGCTGCTCCAGGGCTCCAGATTTATCCTTCTAAACCACAGAAGCGGGAACTTTTCAGTTGTAAACACTCCTCAGTTCATAACTTTTTTTCTGTCAGCTGTCATCAGCTTTGATTCACAGTTTGATTGGATTGAAATCCTGGCCCAGAAGGACAAAAACAAAGACAACAACTTGTTTATGTGTATTAAAATGTCCTTAGAAACCTGTCAAATCACTCCTTCACTGTTAATTAATTTGGCCAATATGTTATGATCAAGTGTTAAGTCTTAAAATCCTTTATAAATAAAGCAAAATTAACTTATATTTAGTCAACTAATGTTATTTTAATGTTGATATTTCATATTTATCAGTTCAATGTTGATGTCTAAAGCACCTTGGTTACTAATTACTTAAAACAAATGTTATTATCAGCTATTTTAATGAGGCTAAATGCTAAAACATTATTGAAGAAATGCAAAGTCCTTTGACTTTTAATTAGACGTAGATTTTTTTTTATCGTGTTGGAATCAGTTTATGAATTATCTGATAATATAGTGTGTCTGTACCTCATTATTCACTAGCGATCCAACTAAATGCAATAAAATCACTTTCTAAAGGCGCTATTTCTGGCAAAGAGTCCGAACAATGAGACAAAAGTACAGCACAGAAGTGGTGTATTTATCTCTGCGGAGTGTTTGGATCAGACTGAACATACAGATGGACAGTTGAGGCATGGATTAAGCTGCAGGAGTGGTTTGAGAAGTTTGGTTTTGGCCATTTTCATACTTTATTTTCTGACTCTGATGCCTTTATAATCCTGTGTAACTCTGATGAATCACACCAGATATAAAGAAAAGTTTCCAGAGCTGCCGACTTTCAAATATGCGAGGCGTTTGGCGTTAAAAAAAAGCAGATTTTTCTGTGGAGTATTCCTTTAAAAACACAATTTTCCAATATTTGATATGAGAATAGATCAATATTCACCTTTGAAACAGGAGTTCGTCAAGTTCAAGTCAGTGTATGAGTTTTTTGCTGACCTTGAGATGTATACAGAAGATAGTTTTACTCCAAATATTTGTAAGCAGTGTACATAAATATAATAGAGTATAAGACTGAGAAATGGAATAATTAGATTTATTTGTGAGCAATTATAACTTGTGTAAAAACAGGTTTTATGTTATTACAATTGCCTCTTTGCTTTATTGTCATTTATCATCAGTTTACCCACAATCCTCCAGTTATGGCCAATAGAAGGAGTCAATATTAAAAAAGTAACAGAGATTTCTGTTCTGAAGATTTACAGTGAATAAAATACAGCTTGCAATGAATCTTTGCATTACCTGGTATGTTAAAGCATCATAAAATGCAAATGAGGTGGAAAAGTTAAAACAAAACAAAAAATCTGTTAAAAACAAAAGGTTTTCACTGCAGTGTTATCAAGTGTAACATATGATTTTTTAACAATTAGCTTTTATTTAGCTGTAAATCTTCGGATATTTCAAAAGAAACAGAGTTACAAAAGAAAATGTCAAGCCTGTAGACATAAAAACTGATGCATAGAGGATGACTAAAACTCCCAGGATGCATTTCAGGTACAAACAACCAATTACAGAGCCTTAAATTTGAGGGTTTCACTAACGGCTGCTTAAGGTTAAGATGTTGAAATGGTGGCTCATTTCTGCATGAATTCAAGTGCCAGCTTTCTTAGTGCTTTCATTTGACTACTGCTTGTGCTCCTTTTTTTTTTGGCTTCTTCTCCATGGCAACAACTGCCATCGCTCATGGGTATTGTAGTATTGTAACCCATCTGCCAGAATGAATAAGGTCCCATGTGTTTATATTATAAATCTTAAAATCACCAAAGTGTGTTTTGATTGTATAAGCTTGTACATTCCAAATATAAGGAGTGTTTGTGTTAAAATATATATGTTTAGCGTCAAATTTCATATCTGACATCTCATTCATTTATTGAATTTTGTTCAAATATTCATGTTGGAGTGTTTAGTTCACTGTAAAATAAAAAAAAAAAAAAAAAAAAAAGGAAAAGAAAAAGAAAAAAAGAATGTACATAGAATCCTGAAGTATACATATGTGAAAACACAGATAAGTGAAGCGCAAGGACGCCATCAATGAAAGTCAGGCTTCTCTGGGAAGGTGCATCCGACCCGTCTGATGATGACGTTGGCCGCGTAGTGTCCGGCCCGGATACACTCGTCCAAACTGTGCTCTTGGACCAGCGCAGAAAGGAATCCTGGGTAGAAAAAAATAAAATAAAAGAGCAGAAGTCAGATCATTATCGCAGAAATAGTGGACAGTCATACCTCAATTTACAAAAGACCAAACTAATGAATGATCCAAGTTATGAAAAACCTTATATTAGATTAGATTATATTAGATTAGATGACTTTATTAAACATTTAGGACACACAGCATACAAGTATTTCACACGGAAGATAAATACCAAGTATATTTTATTAAAAAACACGGTGTCACATATAGATTATGTTAAAATATAAATGAAAACAACAATTGTGCCATTTATAAATATGTAGTGAGGAAGTATATAAAACAAAACAAATGCTAAAACAATAAAAACATGATAGAATACATTAAAAAGTGTCATCACATTCTATGTTTAGAGGCTATAATATTAATTTCTCTAACATCAGAGGGAATAAAGCTTCATCTGAAAGGCTTTGTTTTGCTTTATGTCAATGTTTCATCTCTGAATATGAACGAAAATTACATTTACAAAACGAAACCCACGAGACATAAATACAACACTGTACGTACTATATGGAGCATCCCATTGGCTATGAGGGAGCTACCCATGATGCTTTTGGTGACCTTTGACCCTCATTCATCACAGAGTTACTGCTGTTTGGTGAGTTTTTCCCAGTGTGTTCATTTAAACTTTATTACAGTACGTATTCATTATTCATCACGAGCCCAAAGAAAGTGATTCCTGGTGCGAATGAAAAGAAGAAGCGGCTGCGTTATCAATAGAAGTGAAACATGAGATGATTAAAAAAAGAGAAGAAGGCAGCCATTGTTCCATCAGCACCAATAAAATACATGCTGGTGAAATTTTATGAACTTTCCGAATTAATGGAGAAAAAAAAACGCCCACTTTGACGATGTATGCCTTGTGTATTTTAGGAAGATTATGAAAAGTGGTCAAAGGCAATTGTCTTGGGATCGATATTTCGCCAAACGTCCGTCAATAAACACTGTTGAAGGTGAAAGTGACAATTAAAACAAACACAATAGTATGAAAATGATCTTGTTCATTTTAATGGTTTAATGTTTAATGTTCCGTCAGTGAAAACACATTTCCGAATTCTAACCAAAATCAAAAATGTATTTTACTTTTAACACATATTACATACAAAATGTGTATAATTTTATCATTTTTAAAGGGTTTAGGGGGTAGTATTGGGGTCCTTGGAACGAATCAGGCCTTTTACATGTAAAATGCGACTATTTATGAAAAATTCACGGTACGAAACCACTTCTGGAACAAATCAATTTGGTAAGTTGAGGTACCACTGTACATAGGAAAGGATAGGATTCAGATATTAATGACATGTAGAATAAGACAGAAGCCATTTCCTCCTCTACAGGCTTTAAATGATGACTGCTTTATATGTGGGTATTTTCACCCGGTATGAGCCCTGATCGGCTCATACCGGGTGAAAACAGCGGGGTAAATGTCACACTCATATAACCTGCACATGCTACGGTGTTACATAGTTTGCTGGTATCAAAGGTTAATTGGGAACGTACACAGAAATCAAGCTGTGTGGAGAATTATTTTACCTCCGACGAAGGCGTCTCCCGCTCCGTTTGTGTCCACGATGTCGTTCTGGTCGATGTCCAAAACTGGGAACATGGTCACCTTCTCACCTGTGGTAGGAACATAAGAAGATCGCTAATTAAAAGTGAACACCTGTGGGCTGTTTATGCCTTTTAAGCTTATTTTTTTCCCCTGCATTTGTATCTCAGTTATTCAAAGGTCAGTGTTTGTGAATCACTTTGCTCATTGGGGACTTTATTAAAGGTCTGCGAAGGGGGATGTTTTTCCACTAACAAATGGCACATAAAAAGGAATATTATACAGAAACTTCCAGTGCACATTATGAGTGCGACGACTAATAGAGCACAAACCTGTTGGGTTTAGACAAGTGATTAAAAATAGGTTTAACAGGATTTTTTTTTTGCAGGAAGGACAGACCAGAGTTTATGTTTACATTTGAAGAATATTATATTACCTACACTCTATAGTACTAATACTAAAATGCCTGACCAGTACCAGGAAACTGGACCACATCACACCGGTCCTCAAATCCTTACATTGTCTTCCTGTGGGTCAAAGGTTAGAGTTCTAAATCTATAAAGAACTAAACGGCCTTGGACCCACATACATCCTAGACCTGCTGGTTCCATATGAAGCATCCAGAGGTCATAGGTCATCAGGAAGAGGTTTACTGTGTGTTCCCAATATCAGAACCAAACACAGTGAAGCATCATTCAGTTGTTCTGCTCCTCACCTGTGGAACAAACTAAATGAATACCTGAGGTCTGAGAAAAACTGTCAGTTCATTTAAATCAAACTGAAAACATTACTGTTATTAATTGTCTTTAACATTTGTCTCTTATTTTAATTGTCTTTTAACCATCTTAATTTTCTTATATGTTGTATGTAAAGCACCGTGAATTGTCCTGTACACGAAATGTGCTATACAAATACATTTGCCTTTCCTTACTACTACTATTACTACTGATAATAATAATAATAATAATAATAATAATAATAATAATAATAATAATAATAATAATAATAATAATAATAATAATAATAATAATAATAATAATAACTGACAAGGACATATTCTGGAATAAAAAATGTTAATATACCTACAGTGTAGTAACAATAAAACACAAATATATAAATCCATATGATAAATGAGTTGGGTACCAACTTCCAATATTTGGGAACACGCTTAAATCATGCCATTATGTGAAATTATTATGTTAAATATTTGTTTGTGTTTTTTTCTCTTTCTTCCCTTCTTTCTCCAGTCTGTTTGATTATGTTAAATATTTAATGTTGAACACACAATGAGATTTAAAAAAAATGTTATTATAGAATTAAACGTCTGTTCAGCCTTGTTATTGTTAGTAAAATAATATTAAACATACATCGTTTACCAAATCAATTAAATTGAAGGTTCCCTTTAATAGCCTTGGGTACTTCATACCTACTTTAAATCTGAAAATAACAAAATGCCTGAAAAGGTTTTTGTGTTTCTATTAATGTCCGGCTCACGTGTCACATTGTACATGTAGTTGTGTAACTGCAAAATAACATACAGCCTATTAAACGATGGAAGATGTTCCACTCTGAGCTACTAAAGAAACAAGGTACTTGATTTACAATGAATGAAAACATGATTGATATTAGGTTGTACTGAATTGTGTAGCTTCGACCTTTAAATGGCTTAAAAACAGGATAAAATGAAGAATTACATCCAAAATAACACAAGCTCCTAATATGCTAATGCTAATGCTACAGTAGGTATTGTTTGTACAGTATTAGGGCAGAATTATACTTAGCCTTTAACCGTTTACATATGTCTGGTAACATTTAAAATAGAAATGAAGATTGAACATGAACATGTGCATTTATATGAAGTATGTTTTGACAGCTGTTCTACTCCAATTTTATGCTAATTTTATCATGAATACCAGCCATATATTTAATTAGAATATATACTGATCTATTTAAGCATTGCATATAAAGAGTATGTTTTATCACATGTAATAATAAATATGGAAATGTAAATTAAATTTGCAATTCATATAGGCTATCCATCTTTCCAGATGTAAAATACGCAATTTCTAAGCTAAGTAAACTCTGGCATGGAGAGATAGATGTTAATAAGTGAACTAAAGTGAGCAAAATGCAAAATATATATATAATAGTTGAGGAGAATAAAATAAATAATGTGTCACAAAATGGTGGTTTGCAGGGTTACCTCACAGAAAGATGTTTCTGGGTTAAATTCACAATTCTATGTGACGGTTACATGTTCTTCCCATGTATGATGTGCACTAGTGGGTCAACTGGACAGTATAAATGGCCTATAGGTGTGAATGTCAAAGTGAATGGTTGTATCAAGTCTGCAAAAAACCCTGTTGGAGGATTAAGCAGTTTTTGAAAATGAATGAATGAATACAACAAAATGAAACAGAACGTATTTGCAAGGATGAGATGCCAGGGTTGTAATTTCCAGTGACACAAACTAAAGTAAAAGCAGCTATTCTTCATTTTTAAGAAGCCAATTAAAACAAAAAAAAAGAGTAGCTATGCTTTATTAATAAGTGTCTTAGCTGTTAATTAGATGTTAATCTAACAGGCACCTCTTTAAATTAAAAAAAAAGGCAGTTTCCTACATCGCCTTTGAACAAATGATCCGAAAATGACTGACACGTGATCAAATATTTTCTGAAGTCTCAGGTGATAAATTAAAAACAATACAACAGTTTTTCTGCGAGTTCAAAAAGGAACCCGTTAAATGAGGCTCTCTTTATTATCTTCAGCGGATTATATTGCTTCAATTATCAGTAGCATATGGACTTCAAAGAAACCTCCAGTTTTAAAAGGGAAGAGGAGGAGGAGGGGGGGAGAGAGAGAGAGAGAGAGAGAGAGAGAGAGAGAGAGAGAGAGAAACAAAAAAAAAAAATTCTACCAGATGACAAAGTCTTGAGGTGTAGAGTGACATTAAATCAGCAACTTATGTCAGAACAATCTAAACCACACACACAATCTTCAAACAATCCGAGGGTCTGGTGCCGACACGAACCTTCAAAAAGGTGCAGGAGACAAAAGACTGACATGTGGATAAAAGGAACACGAGGAGGGCTGACAGAGCTCGCATTGAGACGAAAAGGTTGGGAGTTTAAGGAGAACACGAGGGGGAAAACACTACAGAAACATAATGAGGCCCCCTGCTAATCTGACAGAATATCAGAGCTGCAGATAAGACGCCCCTGCCTTATCAATTTCGGAATATTTCCCTGTCCCTTCCCTACAGGGCACAAGACAAACAACCTGCAGCTGAGCATATGTTCCACACCTGACGTTGAGGAAATGACTGTAATACACAGAGTGGGAGACAAACTCCATCAGGTTGTGGTTAAATACAAACGTTCTACAGAGCGGGTCAGATTAAAAACAAAGAGCTAGCTGTGTTTCCAGACTGACACGTTCCGTCTTTGTGGGAAAAGCAGCTGATTGTCACGTCGATAGTAAATTACAATAAGACAAGACTCCTTTTAGGATCGGCTAATTAGTAGCATAACGACTCTGCTTAATTAAAACCGCCGACGAAGCCAGAGAGTCCTCCTCCCCCTCTTCAAATGATTAATCGCACATGAAAAATGTGTTAATAATAAATTACAATTTGTCATTTAAGGAGCTGAAAGTAGTCGGTTGCGGTTGTGGTCGTGTTGCCGTGACGTTACCAAACCAGAAAAAATGGCTTCGGTGACGGAAGCTCGGTCTACGTCAGCGCTGTACATGAGTAACACGGCGAAGGATAAAGAAAGTTAACCTCATCTACGTGATGATACAGTACGACTGCCATAGGTTTATGTTAAGTTATAAACAGGATGACAGTTGATTTTAGAGCAGAGGCGTCAAATTAATTTTAATTCAGCTCCAGATTCAGCCCAATGTGATCTGAAAAGGGCCAAATCAGTAAAATAATAACAGCGAAAAAAGTCAAATGACATTATGATAATGTTTACATGTATAATGTTTCCCTCAAAATGTAAATAACATCAAAAACTTGACAAGTTCAATTTTAATCAGATTTCGTCCCCATTTGCCTCAATTACAGCTTATATTACAATTATAAATTCACAAAATACTTAGTAACAGGCAGAATATTGCTTTAATTATTACACTTAATTCTCTTAAGACATTTCAGGTTGCTCTTATTAATCTGGTTCAACATTATTGTCATCACTGTGTGTGTGTGTGTGTGTGCGCAGACATATCATGCTATAACTCAATGAATACTTGAGATATCACCATGAAATTACATGAGCATATATATATATATATATATATCAGATGCAATGATCCATTTGAGTTAAGGTTTGAGTTAAGGTCAAAGGTCAAGGTCACTTTATCAGTTATAACTCGAAAACAGAAGGTCACAGAACTTTCAGATTGGTACCAAATGATGTGGAATGAAGATTTCTACAATTCACATAATTGGTGTTATCACCTATATATAGTTTTTGAGATCTCTGGAGGTCAAAGGTGACATGTCGCAAAATTAACTTGTGTAACACTGTTTGTATGTGTCAAACATAGACATATCAAGCTATAACTTAATCAATACTGGATATATTATCATAATATTACACACACTGATGCATATTTCATTATATATATATATATATATATATATATATATATATATATATATATATATATATATATATATATATATATATATATATATATATATATATATATATATATATATATATATATATATATATATATATATATAATGAACTTATCAATATTGTAAAAGGTCAAAGGTCACATTTAACAGAAAGGTCAAAATCGCATTATTGGCTCTAATTAAAGAAGAGGTTGTCATAGTAGAACCTGAATTAAAATCATTTATACACGTTAATATCTTAATTGTTATTCATCCTATGGGCCAGATTGAACCCTTTGACTGGCCGGATATGGACCCCGGGCCTTATGTTTAACACCTGTGTTTTAGAGCTGTGTCAAAAATGCCACAGTGACTGAAACAGATGAGAGTTTATCAGTTACATCACAGCAATTCCAACAGTATAGGTGTGACATTTGAGCTCAAAATGGCAACAAATGACCCAGTTCCTTTTTGTTCTATTCCCCAGTATCTAAATAGGTGTTGTATATTTTAAGGGCCTCCCATATTGAGGAAGTGATAGAAAAAAAAAAGATCATAGTACATTTAGAGCACAAGAAAATTGCAAAAAGGACATGCATTATGGATGCGACAGGAAACCAACTTTTCTGAGGTGACTACAAGAAATACATTTGATAAACAGGTCCAAAATGAACATAAAAAAATGTTAATTAAAAATTGCACTGAAGATATTGACATTCAATAGTTTGTAGAGAGTTTGTTAATATAAAGATTTTCATGCATTTTTGCAAAAGTAATTTTGATCATATTTTACTGGTCTGACCCAATGAAGATTTAATTATTCTGTAATACACATGGCATCTGTTCTGGAAATCAACTATTTAATCATCGTAAGCCTTTGTTCATACAAAAAAAAAAAAAATCCTCTGAATGTTAGTTCAAACTTCCATTAAGTTCTTAAATAAGGTTTACGATGGCTGCTGTTTTGCTGTTTTATTGATTTCAGCATAAATGTCTGCTGTATTTAATCTTGTATAATACATGGGATGCAGTGAAATCACAATATTCTTGTTTGTCTTTAAGTAAAGCAGTGGCACAATTTATACAATAAAATACTTAAACTTATTTACCTCTGTAACATATAGGCCTAGATGATTTTTTTTTTTTAATAATTTGACTTTTTATCTCACAATTTAGATTTTTATCTCATAATTTTGACATTTTATCTTAAAATTATGCATTTTTATTTCATATTTATAACTTTTTTTTATATTTTATAAATCTCATGACTTTTTTTTTTTATGTCAATTGTGACTTTTCTTCCTCAATTTTTCCTAAATTTTCTACCCGTATCCACAAAACTGAATAACTGTGACTTGATCAAACTTTTAAAGGCTTTATTTTGGATACTTTTGAAACTGTTCTGATTTTATTTTCTCAAGTATTATTGTGTTCATGACAAAAAAAAGCAGTTTTACTTTTTTTTACTGTTGTACTTTATTACAATTGAGAAATTATAGTACAGAATGCGAGTACTTTGACCACCTCTGTAATGATATAAGGTTGTCGTTCTAACACTGTCGATGTGGTGATAAAGAGCTGAGGAAGTGGATGAAGCTGATATCTAAAATGAGAAGTCTCAAATAAAAACAGAACAAAGTTTGATCCAGACTAATATTCCTGGTGCATCCATCAAACTAAATTTCAATTAATTATAATAATATAAAATACATTTTCACTGAGGTGTTTTACATCATCAGGCTTTTATTTGTTCAGTTCAGAGGAAGGTGAATAAAGTCACGATTTACATCAATACACAGCATGAAACGAAGCACTGGTGTAAACACACACAACGCTTAAAGTCATGATCTACTGCAGGTAAAGCACCGACTATGGAAACCTGAACTAATCCATACATTTGCCCTTTTGAACCTCCTTAAATAGGGAAGTAAAGAGTTTGTACGGAAATGAGTTTTACAGAACCATGACGGCTTATCAAGCAGAGAAACGTACATTTGAATACACTGAAAGATAGTTTGGAAGGGTTTTAAATGCCTCTAAGTAAAAATGAATACACATATTTTGTATTCCGCACTTATTTATCTGCGGCGTTCGTGCCTTTTACCAAATATTTGGGTAAAATAACCATGTTTGGATGATGCTAATTCATTGCGACTTATTTGTTTGACTGATGAAACATGAGAAACAGAAGCAGAAACAACCACTCAGAGGAAGTCAAAGAAGCCAAACGCATTAGAGTTAATAAAGTCTGCATACTGGATGAGAACTGTGTGACGTATTGTATATTAATGGACTCATATCTCACACTGTTTGACCTTAAAATGAGGAACTACAGACCTGGATATCCTGTGGCAATTAACAACTCAGGACTCCTATTAAAATTATAGGAAAATGGATTTTTCTAATGGGAAGTTAGATAACCTTTGACTTAACTTTAATTGGCTGCTCTTTTTTTTGGAGGTTTATTGTTCATATGCCTTTTTTTTTGGTAGGATTTCTATGTTTATTTCTGCTTTTTTTTTTTTTTTTTTTTACAAAACATTGGTATATGCTGCAAAGTCCTCAGCCAAAAAGTTAAAAGAGACCTATTATACTCAGTTTTAACTATCATTATGTGAGTTTTGAACACCTACAGAGTAGCTTTGCATGATTTCCAGCTAATCTCGCCCCTTTTTTGTCCCAATCTCATGTTTCTATGACAACCCGTTCTTGAATTACAGCCAATAATGTGATTTTGACCTTTGACCTCCAGAGATTTGATCTTAATTATTTTATTCTTTTATCAAACCATGCTGCTATATTGATGAGTGGTGGAACACTGAGCATTTTGTTCTGTTTTATACTCGACCAATGTACCTTCATTATATGTCTTATGTGTTTTATGTTAGAATCAAATGTTCACCCTGAGTGCAAAACAAATCTACCCACGGGTACTAATAAAGTAACTTTGAGCTGTTTAGAGTGACAGGAAACCACATTTCAGGATTATATTTTTTATAATTTTCCAGTCGACATCAGACATTAAAGCATCGTATGTATGTAGAAAAACACAGGTTAGTATTATAGGTCTCCTTTAAGGTATGACATTATTTTACAAACAAAAAAAAACACTTTATAATACCTACACACAATTCACTATGTATTAACCATTTATTACCTATTTGTTAATGTCTTGGGAAGGTTCATACTAGTGTCTTCTAAAGATAAATGTAAAATTAGATTATTTTTAACCAACAGGTGCAGTGTTTGTATATCTGCTTTACAGGTAAACAAAGAAACAGTTGTAAACACTGCACCTGTTGGTTAAAAATAATCTAATTTTATATTTACACTAGTATGAACCTTTATAAGACATTAATAAATATGTAACAAATGGTTAATACATAATGAAAAACCCATTTATAAATGGGCAATAAATGGTTATTACATAGTGAATTGTGTGTAGGGATTATAAAGTGTTTTTTTTGTTTGTAAAATAATTTCATACCCCCCCCCCCAAAAAAAAAAAAAAATCAATCCACATCTGCCAAAGTAACCGTTCATATTTAACCTGGTGTAGAATTTTAATACATAAGCACATAATGAACAAAACTGTTCCAAAGTCTAATAGTTATATGATTTTTTACAGCTTTTAGAACTAACTTTGTATGCTGAACATTTTATTTTCCAACACTTCTATGTATTATTTTTCATAAATAATAAAAATAAATGAAAATAAAATAAAAAAATTTCAGTCTAGGATTTGGTTTCAGGGTTATTTTCATGAGTGTAATGCATTTGACTACAGAGAGTTGATGCCTTAACACCTAAGTGTAGAGGAAGTGTAATTAAATACAAAACAAAATAAAAATAGATGTAAATTTAGTGGTAATGTTTTGATAAGTAGTAATATCTGGCTGTGGTAATTGCATCTTGAACAACATTTCCAATGCAAGCCTTAGGGCTCAATCCAGACTGATTGTTCTGACTTGTTTTAGCAATAAAACCTGCTTCACCTACTAATGTAAATGCTCTGCTGCAGTGATAGCACAGTTACTGACTCTTATTGTGTTTGTCTTTGTAGAGGACATTATTTTTAGGTGGTCACAGTCCTGAAGTGACCCACATGTGAAGGAGAATAAGAGGTCAAACAGCACTGAGGTCACTGAAGTCATGTGGTAGAATTATGTGGACGTGCAGCTAAAGTTCGCAAACTCATGAGCAGATGCTAGCCAAAGCCAAATCATTAATTACAGCGTTAATTAAATGGCATTTCACAGAGAAATGGCTGTTAGTTGTGTACAGATGTGGAACTGGAACAGGAAGTGGTGACGCTGTGACATGAATGACTTCACAAAAAAACATTTTATCCTTAATGTCAGGATGTGAAAGGATTTTTTTTTTTAGGTGTTTTCCATTCTTTGGTTATTTTACTTAATTAAAACTGAGGATCAAGATCAAAAATAGTGCAAAAAATATAGTTTTGTTGAGTGTGATAGAGACACAAATACAATGTAATATAATGAAACATGAGCTAAAAGACATTTTTGCTTTTTGATTCAGTCCATACTTTGTAATGACTGATTTCTGCTGTGAAGTGAGTGAGTATTAATAACAATGCTCTACAATGTTTTTTTAGAAAGTATTTGCTTCAGACATTAAATGTGCTAAATCTGACATATTTTAATAATATGAATCAGAAAATAAATGACTTTAGTGCTGGTTAGCTGATATTTTCAATATATATAATGGTGTGTTATTCCACATATGTTGGTTTATGTACATGTAAACAATGGATTAATAAATATTCCACTGGAAAGAACCTGTAAAGTGAATGGATCATAATGTGCAGACAGTGTTTTAAGTAGATCTGGCAACAATATTCCTTTGGACTAAAACCTATTCTCTTGTTCATTCTAAAAATGTTACATTTCGAGCCAAGACGTATCTTGAGCCAACCAGCATTTAATAATAATAATACTAATAATACTAATAATACTAATAATAATAATAATAATAATAATAATAATAATAACAGTAACAGTAATAATAATAATAATAATAATAATAATAATAATAATAATAATAATAATAATAACAGTAACAGTAATAATAATAATAATAACAATAACAGTAACAATAATAATAATAATAATAATAATAATAATAATAATAATAATAATAATAATAATAAATAAATAAATAAATAAATGATAAATGATAAATGATAAATAATAATAATAACTACATCACTCATCTGATGTCTGAAGGGAAGACGAAGTGAATGAAATGTCATTAGTTTTATTGTTGAAGCATTTACTTGTAGACCAGGGTAAAGCCATCAGACAAACGTGACGCACTGGTACATCCCTTTAAAAACTTTTTTGTAAATGTACTTTTAATGGGTTTTTTAAGTGTTGCATATTTTTAAATAATATATTAACTATTTATGCTAACTTTTTAGGGGCGGAGTTATTGCTTTTATTCTTAATATTCTAACCCTTTTTTTAATCAACATTATGGATTGTAATTGGAGTACCCTGGACCTGAGGAACATGTTTTGTTTCTATGAACGACTAAAAAAAAAAAAGTGAATCTGAATAAAGCAGCTTTAGACCTTGAATAAATAATGTTTTTTTCTTTACACCAGCTTTTTCAACTCCATCGATCTTTCTTCAAAATAATAATAATAAAAAAAACAAAAAAAAAACTAACACTAAAACTCAACAAAACAATTCCTCAAAATTAAAATGGCATGAACTTATAAATAAACTAGTGACAAAAGCATTTACCAACAGTTACAGTTTGTTTTCGCGCCATCGAACAGTTTACAGTCAGGTAAGACGTCGCATGGATTGAGTTCAAACTGAAGCCTCGCTGTGAGAAAAACATCCCTGTGTTTGATTTTAGATCCGCATATGGAAGTGACCTGAATCACAACTGAAAAGATCACATCCAATTTAATTTATGCTGTTACAAAAAAACAGATCCGCCTCACATACGAGCAAGAAAGAAATTCAGATTTGAGCCAAAGTTAAAAAGCAGCTGGTGGAATTGCTCAACAAAATACTTTTTTTATTTAATTTTTTTCCTTGGAATTACAATGATACGTTCTGTAATTTATTCTCCTTCCTGTATGTAGCTCCTTACTATTTTTATTTTTATTTTATTTTTTATTTTTTTGCCCTCGTTACAGTTTTTTTTTTTTTAGCGGGTGTCAAAAACTGGACAGCCTATTCTACCAAATTTATGATTTGTGACATCAGGTTATACACTGTAAATAAAACTGACTGGACTTGACAAGACATGTTGGAAATAGAAACTGTTAAAATTCATATTTCACCACCTAACAGACTCTCCTAAACTCTCCTCGCTGTGGCCTGTGCTGTGTTATTGATGACATTTTTCGGTACTGGGCATAAAAACACATCACATTCTCTTTTCCTTCTATCATCATGACCAAAGTTTGTACTCAGCTGCTCGGGGGAAAGTTCACATAACTTCCCTGATGCGAATTATTAAATTTGACTGACATGTTAACTCGGGTTACACTCCAACAATTCCCCTGACCGTCTCTAACAAAGAGCTCATTGGCAAAAATCTGTCATGGAAATGGCAATAAAACAAGAACCTCCTGCCAGAAAATCCTCAGCCTGTGTTGTTCCTGGCTTGTAGAAGGTCTGAAAAACATCGCTTTGCTGAATTTATTTCACATTTCACTGTAATGAGATCGACAACATTATTTTCAATCAATAAAACTCAGCTGTACTTTTTTCTCTTTTATAAAACATTAACATATTCCTTTTTTTTTTTTTTTTCCAAGAATCTGGTTTTAACAAAATGAATGAAGCAACAGATTGCGGCTGAAAAAGTGTAGGTGTAGCTTTGACAGGTAACCTACGACAGAATAAAATTAAATAAAATAAAAACCTAGAGACTGGAAGAATTAAAATACATCCTTCCAGTAAGCTATAATTGTGTGCTTTTGTTAATTTGCTCCTCATAATTCCCTCATTACACTTCATGAATGGTAGTGATTAAACTTAAGAAATTCTTTCAACAGGCGTCTCTTTGAAATGAGTATCAATTAAGTCCTTTATTATTGGCTATTCTTTTTTAACAATGCAGATTCACAGCACACCAGTGACTGAGAAAACACTCTCCTGTTAAAAGAGGAGAAAAAAAAACTGTACCCATACTGTACTGTACGTGCAAATAAGAAGACCTTGGCTTTATTGGAAAATGAGCATATGGAGCATTGTTTTGACTCTGAAATTATACCATGCTTCACTTGTTTACGCTCCAGTTCACACTTGGATTTATTTTTTTTTTTATTTCTTTCCTCACAGACAGCAGGTAGATCAGAATGTATAGTATACAGGCCGTTACTTGGATGTTTAGTTTGGATTTAAAAATAGCTTTTGAAGACATGTACGGCACTTGTTTTTGGTACGACTTCGCAGAGAAATTAAGTCTTTTTCGGAAGCGTTTGTTGCTTGTTTTGTTCAATCTTTAGATGGAATTGAGTTAAAAATACATCAGGCTTCAAATCAATGCATTATATTATAGACAGGTCAAGTCCCATGGGAGAGTTTTTGGGAAATAATTTTGAGTTTTTCTCTTAAAATTATGCATTTTTATCTCAGATTTCTAACTTTTTTTTTTTTTTTTTAAATCTCATGACTTTTTATCTCAATTGTGACTTTTCTTCCCCCCTTTTTCTTAAATTTCCTGCCCATATCCACAAAACTGAGTAACTGTGACTCAATCAAACATATTATCTACACAGTAACTCACTTTTAAAGGCTTTATTTTACATACTTTTCTGATTTTATTTTCCAACATAGTATTGCGTTCATGACATAAAAAAGCTGTTTTACATTTTACTTTTGTACTTTATTACAATTGAGAAGTTATACTTTTTTTTTTTTTTTTTACTTTTACTAAGTAGTAGAGTTGAATCAGTACTTCTACTTTTACCAGAGTATTTTTTCACACAAGTAGCTGTACTTCTACTTAAGTACAGAACGTGAGTACTTTGACCACTTCTGCCTAGGCGTGAGTAGAAACATGACTTGAAATGGTTTTACATCCCATGATAAATAAAAACACTGTGTTAAATTTGAAGATCCTTGTGGGTTTTCTAATCCCAGATGTGTGTTTTTCATGAATGTCAGTCTCAGTCCAGGTTTCATGTGTAACTCATCCTTTCATCCCACTCATCCAAAACCTGTCCATTATAATAAACATAAACCGCGAGTGATTTTGTAACACTGGTTATTTTTTTGAAACACTTACTTCGATTCCCAAAATGTACCTTTGAGAGAATAAAAACATATTAAAAGAAATAGGATATAATTTTCATGTCCTTTTTTTTTTTTTAACCATGTTAGAAACAGATTTTTCTCTAAAACTAATAAAAAAATGTGTTTTACCTAAAAAACTTTCTCTTTATCTCTGTAAATATTTAGTTTTAAAGTAGACCTAAAGTTCTTCATAACATGTGTTCAATGTGCACCTCTTCTGTTCTGTTTTAACCAGAGGTGGAAGTAACTAAGTAAAAGTACTTCCTTTACTGTATTTAAGTACATTTTTTAGGTATCTGTACTTTACTGGAGTATTTATTTTTCTGACAACTTTTTACTTTTACTCCCTACATTTTAGTATAAATATCTGTACTTACTTTTTTAAATTAGACAAATGTGACAGTATGAAAAATGAGTCGTAAATTTTGACTTTTTATCTCGTATCTCCAAATTCTGACTTTTTCCTT